>CAJNOP010002376.1:0-17985 GCA_905250075.1 Rotaria sp. Silwood1 | reverse complement strand
ATATTATAAATCTTTTATAAAAATCCATTCATAATATTGTAATAATATTCAATTTGAATCAAATAGATTTATTGATGAAAAAAAAAGAAAGATTTTATTTTTTATGCTCTCTCTCTTTTTTCTATCTTCAAATCTATGTTTATATTTAATTTTGTTTTCTCTTTTTTTTCTATATTTTTTTTCGCGCATTCCAAACTCAACTGAAATTCTCATGTCAACTGTGACATATACGTTGAAAATTTCGTTTGCTTCGCGCATTAACCATATCGTGAAAAATGATAAGAACGATGTCAAACCATGCCTTATTTTTTTTCGATATGGAAATTTAATCACTATTTGCTTGCTCTCTCATGCCTCGTTTGTATACCCGAAAGGTAACTGTGCACAAAATTATCAATGAGTATCGTAGTATGCGAAAAATAATGATGACGCTATTATCACAACATACTTCCTTTTTCCTTGCGAATTTCACCTTTTTTTCTTGTTCTCTCATTCGCATACCAATACGATACAAATACAAAAACTTAATCTTGAATTGATTTGATATTTTGAGTATTAATTTTAAATATTTATTTTGGTGTGCCATGCTTTTAAAAATTAAAATAAAATACAAACAAATCATTGGAGCTAATTATAATATTTGTATAATAATCATGTAAAAAAAAATAACCCAAAGCTTCCACAATTGTAGGGTCTTGTTCAAACGTTGAATATAAATGTATTTATTTTGCCATTTTAATTTCTGTTTCTTTTCTTCTTAAATTTGCCATGTGATAGTGAGACGACAAGATGATGAAACTGCTTGAAGTTATAGACGAATGGTCTGCTTCCTCTATTCCACTGTCAACATCCTGCATTCTCATCATAGATAAATTCTTTGTTATCTGATTTCTATGACTCTATTGATCATTGCAGATGCTTCACATAAAAAAGAGGGTCATTATGCACTAAAAAATATTATGATAATTTATCGAATTGTGAATGGTGAAATAAACGTATGCTATGATTCATTTTTTATTTCCCATGAATCTCCTGATTAAAGACAAATGCTTCCCCCCAAATCAAATCTACATTGATATATGCTGTTTTGATGATGTTGTACAATCTCTGAATTCGATTTTATATCGTTATTCATAACTATTTCTTTAGATTTTGATATACATTTATTTAAATCTGGTTTGGTCCTTCTTTATAAATCTCTCCACAATTCCATGTTACTCAAAAAGTATTCGATCCAGTTTTGTGTTCACCTACGTACGTAATATGTGTTTGAAGTTTAATAGGACAGGAAGCAAATATTTGAATTGGGTGTGGGTGTGGGTGGCTGGGTCGGGGTGTGGGTATGAATGAAGAGAAGATTAACATCTACACCCCACACCCACACCCACACCCCACACCCACACCCACACCCCACCCACCCACACCCACACCCACACCCACACCCCACACCAACACCCACACCCACACCCACACCCACACCCACACCCAAAAATAAATGAATTAATGAAACAAATGGATACAGAAATGATAAAACAATTTGAAAATTCATTATGGCAACAAGTTTATGGTGCAATATATTCATTAATAGCAATGGGTATCACGTTACGAAAAACATGTAGTCAAATTAAGTTAAGTAAAACGTATCGTGAATCTGACAAATGACGATTATCAATTAAAAAAGTTGAAGAATATATTGAGGAATCAGAATCATATGTAAAATCTTATGCTATACCAACTAATAAATTAAGTGATTTAGTTCAAACTAAAGAATCGTATTCTTCTGCATGGCAAAATTTGAAATATGGCAGAATATCAATCAATTTTGCAAAAAGAGAGTTAGATATGATTCTATTAGAAATCGATGCACATTCAAAATCTATAGAACAAAGTAGAGATAATCATATTGGCGGTACTATAAATAATGTAATAAAATTAATTGGAAATGGTATTCAATTTATGCAAACACCAACAGCTATATTAACATCAACAGGTCTTATGTTATATGGTACTATAACAGGAATGGAAATAACAACAATTGCGGGTCATACATTAGGGGTATATTGGTCACAAGAAGAATTAAATAAATTAAATGAATTAAAGGATGAAATGAATAAATTACAAGAAAACATAAATACTATATTTTCAATAATAGAACTTATTGAAGAAAAACTGACACACCTTCGAGCAGAAGAAAAAATAAATTGAAATTGCATTTAAGAAGAATTCATCTCAAATAACGAGCTACTGTAAAACTGAAATTTTATTTTATTTTGTCTATGAATTATATTCGCTATTAATAATCATGCATTAATTGTATTTCCTTCAATTTAATAAAAAAATATATACGTATAAGATTGGTTTCAGAAGAAAATCGCAGAAAAACTTGTATCTTTCTTAGGTAAGTGCAGATGCATTGTTACAAAAGACAGGACAATGATCGCTGGCGCACACTATCAAATACTTACCATAGAGCATCCATTCATGAGGGAGAAGAGAAAAGAATGTTAGACAAAGGACATTCTGTGATCATTTAATAGGTTTCCTCTTCTTTCCGACCAGAGTACTCCAAACCGAATTCTCTTCATTGAATGGAGGGTCTTACGAAATAAAATATGTTAGCATGTTTGATTTCACTCACGTGTATAGTCACAGGTCTACATAAATTTTTGAAATATCAGACTTAATATGTAAAACAGCTACATTGAGTGTGGGTGGGTGTACTATTTCACTTCATCTACACCCACACCCTCAAGATGATGCCTTTTTAACCCATTGGGCCCGATGTCGCCCACCGGTGGGCGACGCTATACTAAGTTGGAAATAATATTTTGCCAGGGAGGTACCGCTATAATTTCAAATAGAAGACATAATGAATTTTATTTCAAATGAAAGCTCGTCAAAAATGGGGTTTATTGATACTAAATAGTAAGGATTATGAAAATCTTTTAACGTCGAACTTAAGAAACTTTGAGAAATTTTATACTTTTTTTACGGTAACAAAAGTAAAGTGCCAGTAATTGAAAAATGGATTAAAATGTTTTTCTTGGATATTTTTACATGGTTCGATAGAACTCGTCGAGCTCTACAAAACTGTATATATGAAAAAATTTCTAAACAGAGTTGTTGGGTTAAAATCCACTGAAAACTGTCTACAGAGTATACCAAAAAACCCGCATTTTTTACACTTTTTGTAGGGAAAAAAAGTGGTCTTTTTTTACACTGAATTCAGCTGTTTTCCATTAGTATCATTATGTAAAATGTTTGAAAATATACTCATTTGATGCAGCATGAAAAACTGCATCGAATGAATATATTTCGAAACACCTGAGGAAGTAAAAATAATCAAAAAAATAGCAAATTTTATTGAAAATTCGAGTGGTTTTCTTCCATATCAAAAATATGACTTTTTTTAACGTTTTTTTAAGATTTTCCAAATAGTTTTTTGAATTTTTTATGATGAAAAAATGACTCAAAAAGCTTTTAATATATATAGCTTTGTAGAGCTCGACGAGTTCTATCGAACCATGTAAAAATATCCAAGAAAAACATTTTAATCCATTTTTCAATTACTGGCACTTTACTTTTCTACCGTAAAAAAAGTATAAAATTTTGAGAAATTTCTTAAGTTCGACGTTAAAAGGTTTTCATAATCCTTACTATTTAGTACCAATAAACCCCGATTTTTGACGAGCTTTCATTTGATATAAAATTCATTATATCTTGTATTTGAAATTATAGCGGTACCTTCCTGGCAAAATATTATTTCCAACTTAGTATAGCGTCGCCCACCGGTGGGCGACAGCGGGCCCAATAGGTTAATTATTCCTATTCCGAATAACTGAAGCAAGCCTGATCTTGGAACCTGCCTGTTCTTGAGATGGTTTGATCGCCATCAGATGGCTTCAGGTAGTCATCTCTCGATCAGCGATCGAGATCAGCAATTTCTCGAAGGATTAATAGCCGAGAAAGAGTTTAGAAAAAAGATTATTTTGAAAAATGTATGTTTCGCATGTTCAATCACGTCGTTTATATACGGCTCTGTATGCATAAGAAAAACGGTGAATGACTAATCAGTATGTAACTAATACACTAATGATGCCGCTTTTTGTTTCTTTTTCAAGATCTTGTGGGAAGATAATAGTGAATGATATAATTTCCATGATCTTAACAAGATCTTAAGCACAGATTTATCTGATACACCCAAGATATGCACATACAAATTATCTTTTCAAGATCTTCTCAAGATCTTGCTTATCGATCCCAAGATTTCAAGATCTTGCTTACAAGATGTTCGACTAGGGTTATTCATAACAGATGTTTACACTTGAACTCATAAGCAAGTTACTGCGCAATCAAGAGAAAATTATCGCACACGACAAACAATTGTTCATTCGAACACAAAGAAAAAAAGTTGAAAACAAATATATATATTTACCGAGCCTACATGTAAAAAAAGAAAAATCTCAACGGCTAACAAAACGCGTCTATCGCTTCATACATTATCAGCAGTACTTATTTACTGTATTGTTGATCATCTTGATGTATTAGAAATTTTATTTTCAATGCGAAATGTTTATACATGTACTAATGCAATTACGGGCACTTATTATCGATATCAAGTAAACTTCTATTTTATATTAAATTCTAACTTTTACTTTTCGTTCACTATTTTCTTCTCAATCTAATAGATCAAATATAATAGATTTTGCGCTGTTCTATTATATCAGTTAATTCATTGCCTTCATATTGATAAGAGAATATAAAAATATGCGTACGTAGAAAACTTCGAGAAACTAAAAATCTGTTCTAATGAAAAATTTCCTATTCGAATTTATTACTTAGGACTAATAGATGTTGGAAAAACAATTCAATATCTCAGACAAGATTAGTTTTAATAGTGTTGCTCACACATTTGAAATTACCATTTCAGTTCTGTTTTTTCTCTAAAAATTAAAACAAAAAATTACTTTTTTTATAAACTTGATCATCTATTTAAACATGAACATAATTGTTGTTCTAAAAATGTAAGTTTTTGAATACACATATATGACTATTCTTGATCAGTTCGCAGTACAACAATTCAATATGAAACATGATCAAATAAATTGAATTCACTTAAAAATATTCTTTAAAATCGATCCATCAAGTAGAATCGCATGATTTATAATTATTTTTTTTAAATAAAATTGATTAAATGAAAAAAAAAGATTTTATTAAAAACCAAATTAAATCTGGTGTTCACTCCATTATAATTCTTAACGATGAATTTTCGAGGGCTCTAAAAATGCGAAAAAGCGATCATTGACAGCTGAGAGTTTTCTCAAAGGGTGTGGGTGTGAGTGTGGGTATGAGTGGAGATGTCGATGTGGATCATCCTTTCACAAATACCCATACTCACATCCTCACACACACCCACCCCCACACTCACACTCACATCCACACACCCTTCAGAGTTTTTTAGTGTCAGCACTAAAAAGTCTCTCATGATCGCCAAGTATTCGATTATTCGTCTCAAGTATTGGTGAAAAACGACAATCATATGATCATCAAATGTCCAGAAAAAAATTAAAATTTATGAAGATTGATCAACTATCTCGTCGAGTAAAAATCAAACTATTGTTTTATATTCACTAACTTTTTTGTCTTTTTCGGAATATTTAGTTTTATAAAAAGAAAAATCAGAAGAATCTTTCATGCAATTTAGTCAACAAGTCGAATCGATGCGTATTTTAATTAATACAAAAAATTATGATTATGGTTCAGTTAAAGTTAAAATGGATATTACATATATGTACATCATGCAAATCTTGTACATGAGATGAAATCAATCAAAGGAATTGCTGAATTGTATTCAGTTTTATCAGTAAACCACTGGTAAGTCCCAGAGAGTGTTTTTTTTATCGACCAATAGCTCATGAAATATTGCTGAATTTGAACAATTCGCACAAAGAAGCTGGGATAATCTCAATATCACACATAAATTTATTTTCTTTTATTTTTTCTCTGAACAGCTGATTCATGAAATCAATCTTTAGTCTGATCCATTTGGTGGAGATATAGTTCAAGCATTAGGATCTATTTGTACAAAATTAGTCAGATATGTGGATCATCAAAGAAAAGAATGTTACTGGAGGTAATACATTTTGTTAATCTATGTATATTATTTCATTTATTTTAGAAGAACAACCGTTTTTCATATTGGAGCATTTGATCATGAAACGTTACAAATATACGTAGGCGAGGTTACCATCAGATTCGAGTTTTTCCAGCCCGAATTCGCTCAAGAACTTGTTCCAAATCTCCTATTCTTGTTCGAAGGAGAACCCGATGAGCTCTATCAGTTGGTGTAATCAAACTTTCCATAACTCAAATTATAATTTTTAGGTTTTTGCGTAGCACTGTCTATGGTCCAAAAACTCATACTGTGGGCTTTGGCAAAGCTGAGCATACCCTTGGATAGAGCTCGTCAAGTTCTTCTTGAAACGAGAATAGGACAGTTGGAATAAGTTCCTAGGCAGATTCGGGGTGAAATTACTGCTGAGGATACATGGATCCGATGGGAGATTACTCGTAAAATCGCTTTTCAAGATCACCGATTTGAGCTATAGAGAATCTGATCACACCATTGGATAGAGCTCGTCGAGTTCTACTTGAAACAAGAATAGGAGATTTCGAACAATTTTCTGAGCGAATTCGGGCTGGAAATGCTTTTCAGGATATCTTGACTCCATGGGGGAAAAAATTGAAAAATCGATTTTGTAGGCGACTAGTTTGCGCTAACGAAAATCTGGTTACACCAATGGATAGAGCTCGTCAAGTTCTGCGTGGAACAAGAATTGGAGATTTGGAACAAGGTCCTGAGCGAATTCGGGCTGAAAAAAACTCGAATCTGGCGATAACTTCATTTACGTTATAAACACGCACTCCAAAAGTTCTTATTAAATTATTTGAATAATTTATTGCCTATTTAAATTATTGTATAGTAATCATCGCTTAATTTTATTACCATTCATTTTAGGAAACAATCAATACTTATCCAATAATACAAATACAAACAGTTAACAATATTAAAAATTATTCCATTGTTATTGAATGAAATACATTTATTACGACAAATCAGAAGGTGACGTTATGGCTATTTCAACCGGGTCATATTTATGAAATATTTAACACAGGATATTCAGCAAAAGTGCGGGTAAAATTAGAAGTCTTGAACAGTTGATTATTCAGAAAATGATCATTTTTTATCGTTGGAGGCTAAAGGAGATTTTTAAATGAACATCAATTGAATAATCATTTATTATGCAGATATATTTTCCAGCTGTAATGGTATGTAAGATAGAATTTATCAAATTGCTAGTAAGTTTTTATCATGTATTTTTGTTCAGTTTTTTCTTAGTTTTCTTAATATTAACTTAGTTGTTAGTTCTATTGTTAGTAGTTTTCAAACTGCTTTTTCTCATCGGATTCTAACTTTTGTTTTTTTTTTGTGCATTACATGTTTCGAACGTAGGATAAAATAAATAAAAGAAACTAAATTAGAATATGAAAATTGATTTTCCAATTTTTGAAGATGCTCGAATTGCTAAAATGAATGCGAAATTCTAGAAAAGTCCACATGGATTCACTTTCGATGTTCCAAGTAGAAAATCGAATTTCTTATTTCTATCTTCTTAGGTATTGTATTTTCAAGAAAGTAGAAATTCCTCAATGAATGCGTATAGGCATCCTAGAATATTCTCTATAATTTATTTTCTATTTTATAGTGTGTTGTAGATTGAATATCTCAACAAATGAACGGTTTTAGAAGCTGAAATTTTTGTGAATTTTACATCTTATTAAGGGAGCTGTACATTGGAAAAAATTCCATTCACAAATCTGTGACATCCACTAAGCAAGTAATCGACATATAAACTGTCTCTATTCTTCAATAGTTCTGAAGAAAAAATAGCAACGTCGACTTGCATTTATGCTTAATGATGATTCGATTATCGCTTGATTGCACATATCTTTCCATTCAACTAATAAGCAAAGAAAAAAAAAACAAAAGAAAAGAAACACATGGATAGATAAATAATAGTCACAAGCCATTTTTTTAGGCAGATACTCGTATATACTTGTCTTTGATCGTTTTTCGTAATAGTCATATCGGCAAAAAAAATCAAATGGGTGATAGACAACCTCTTTTACACGCATCGAGTAAATTCTCTATTGGTGATGATGATAATAATGGGAACAAGAAACAACTTTTCATCGATAGGTATGATCTAATGAATAACTAACTGCAAGAAAAATACAATGAATTTATCATTTTTCATAGGTTTTCTGATTGGTGTCGATGTTTCAGTAGAAAAGGCAGCAATAATAAATATATAAAATTAGATAATGATACTGAACATAGGGACAAAGATGAGGCCGTTGGTGTTTTCCGTTTAGTAAGCGTATTCAGACGAAATACAAACTAATAGATTTATTTGATTTCATTGTAGTTTCGGTTTGCAAATCGTGTGGATTTTGTCCTGATATTCATTACTATGTGTTTGATACTACTGCATACAATTTGCATTCTTGCAAACATAATTCTCTTTGGTCGACTCACAGGAATATTTGCTACCGAATCATTTGGTGATGCTTGTGATTATCAACACCAAAATTTAATAGCCCCAATTAAGAACAACAATACATATTCTCAAGGCACAGAGCTCATTACATTCAACAATGATTCATCATATAAGTAAATCAGCAAGAACTATTATTATTTCATATGCATTTCTTTTATTTTTCTTTGATATTTTTTTCTCATCTTAGACTGCGCCATAAAATTGATGTAGCTTTATTATCAACCATAGCAACATCAATGCCTTCATTTCGAGAAAAAGTTATGAACATAGTTCATTGGTTATTCAGTAAGTTAAGTGAACCTAATAATTTGATAATAACAAATAATGTAAGTTGTCTTTTTTCTCTATTCATATAGTGATTGGTGCTGTCGAATTTCTGGTTAGCTCGATTGAAAATTTCGTTTGGATCATTAGTGTGAAACGACAAACATTTCGTATGGGTGTTTCCCTCTTTCGATCACTAGTTCAACGTGTAAGTCAAATATACTTCCATTTACAAAAAAAATCTGTTCCGAAAGTTTAGTCCTAGTCTTTTCTTAGTGTTACTATAAATTAGTAACCTCTTATGCGCTTTTGTGGAACTGACATATATTTTTGAAGACAATAGTGTGTGTAAGTTTAAATCGAGATATTGGCGGCTCCCTCTCACCCTTCTAGGCTTCCATTACAGATTTAAGGAAATCACCTCCTTCCCCTTATAGATTCTAGTAATTTATCCCTATCACCCTAGCAACCGTGGGAGGAGGAAGCCAACAGTTATTGGATAAGTTTCCATAGCAACGGGAAATGGCGTGTACGTAATATTAGTGCTTAGATCATTCTGAAAATTACGAGAAAAGGTTCCCAACTGATCCACGCCGTTTTTGTTGATATTTTGCCTATATCTAAGGTCCGATAAGACTAGAAAAGCCTAAAAGGATAACGATCCATAGGCCTTCCTTCTCGAGTTATGATCATTTTACTGGGTTTATCACTAATGACAAGAGATTCAGTGGAAAATCAAACTACCGAATTTCGATCTAAAATTTTTTCCACATGCAAGTCTTATGCCTTGTATATTAGCCTAAAAGTTTCAACCAAGACGAATGCTTCTTTCGGGAAATGTTGAGTTTTCCATAAAAGTCGATTTTCTTGACATGTGTAACATGGTAATGTTTTGTTGAGAACGCAATACTTCAAGGGGAAGCATTCCTTTTTGGTTGAAACTTTTCGGTTAATATACAAGCCATAAGACTTGCATGTGAAAAAAATTTTAGATCGAAATTCGGTAATTTGATTTTTCACTGAATCTCTTGTCATTAGTGATAAACCCAATAAAATGATCATAACTCGAGAAGGAAGGCCTATGGATCGTTATTCTTTTAGGCTTTTTCTAGTCTTATCGAACCCGACACATGGGCAAAATATCAACAAAAAACGGCATGGATCAGTTGGGGATCTTCCCTCATCAGTAGATTCTAGTAGTGTAGTCTAAATGTTGCGCTTTTTTGTTTTTCATGCAGCGAAAAGATCTTATTGAAGGGGTTAATCAATAGGATGGTCGTTTTGACCTGATAAAGTCGGAATGGGACGGATCTGGAAAAATCTGAACTGATTGAATTCTAATTTTAGGCAAAATTCAACAGTATATGTCAAAATTCATCGAGAGAAAGGATAATCAGGACGAAGAATCCGAGCGTCCGATCCGATCGAATTCCGACTGTCAAAAACTATCGGATAATGTCAAATCCGATAGGATCCGACGGAGTGAATCTGACCTGGGCAGTGTGCAGAGTAGCTCACTGAGTGATAAAGTCGATGTGCATAGCAAGCTAATATAGTAGTTAAATCGACGAAACGAAAAGTTAAATTATATTGATCGCTATCTATGGTATTTGTTATCGATATATTATCATTGGAAGAAAAGAAGCTATGGATTGAAGATGTATCTGATGATACAAATAAGTTTTTACAGTATAACGAGGTTAAATGAATCAAATAAATTGTTAGATAAGCAATTAGAAATGTGAACATTTTCGAAATGATAAGACTTCAGAGCGCGCCTATCGGCTATAAAAATTTTCATAATTTTGATTTATTCATTTATTTGACACTTTTTAAAATAAGTTATTTTAAAAGCTCTAACAATATATCATAGATTTATAAAAGTCAGAGTTGTAAGTTCCACACATTGGTCTCCCAAGGAGCTGCACTGACAAGTTTTATTAAAGAAAACTTCACCATCCAAAAATTAGCACTTCTAACAAATCTACGAAATAAGCTAAAGCATTTAGATAAGAGTAATATGTACTTGGAAATATCTAGATTTCCAGGACATCTAGATCTAAAACCACGGATTTACGACAAGAGTACAAACGCATAGTCAACCTCGCTATCACTCACATATCACATGCTTAGAAGTTGATATAAATATAATCGTTTTGAAGTTTGTAGAGCAATCACGATCATTTCTTGTTCTATTGGGAACTTTTAACTTCAGTAGATGATGGCTTTACAATAATGAAGATGTCTATCTTCATTATTTATACAGTTTTACAACTAGTAAAATAACGAATATTTCTGGAAAACTGAAGTTTAGATAGTGTAATTCTAAAATGATATTAAACAAATATTAACGAATCGATGTAGAGACTTCAATCATACTACATATTTCCTAGATTACTGTGTATAGAAATGATTTTACTCTGTACAGATATGCGTCACTTCAACTCGGAATAGGTACTTCTATCTACAGACGTCCAAGTTATATTGAGTCGCTTTACGAGGAAACTTCTTCAGATGTTTCCTTTCGATTTCAGTGATTTTTTTTTGCCTCTAGATACTATATAGTATTCTTGTAGAAACTCCAAAAGGATTTCATTTTCTATTGAGAGTTGGAGGAACTATTGAGTTTTTAAAACTTCTATTTATCAGAAATCGCTGTAGGATCCCTGGTTGGTAGAAAAATCGTCTTTTTTTAAATATGGTCTTAAAGCCATCACAATTTGAAGGTCTCATATACAGCACATTGTATAGAGAGTCTCAGAGTTTATATATTTCGTATCTTCAAGATACGAATTTTTCAAAATATTCTTGTATCTTTCAATATATTTCAAAAAACTTCTATTTCTGAAAAGCTTGTGTTTCGTAGATGCGAAATCAAAAAACTCTGGAATATTTCATAAAAGCTAATGAGTATGAAACTTTCAAATAGAGATAGTTCGATAGCAAAAATTCAGAGACACGATTTTTCAGCAAACATGAGATCCTGGAAGTGTCTCTGGCAAATAGAAATATTAAAAACTCAATAGCTACCCCAAGTTTCAATAAGAACTGAAATCTTCTTATGAGGCAATATTTTCAACTGTCGGACGCGGTTACACTTCACATTAGGACTACGAGCAAGTCTCAGTAACACTAAGAAGAACTTAAAAGGATTTAGACCCATGCCATATTATTGAAGACTTATGCTTATTTTAATGAAACTTCTAAGTACTGACAACAAAGTATTTCCGAAAAATTCAAAATAAAGAGCTTCGAGCTGAAATTACGTCTATTGATACGTTCGATAATCATCAGATAGTTCTGAAAGTTTCTATGAAAGCAAATATGTCTTTTTCGAGATAGTCAATGTGAAAAAAAGAGCGATTTGCGGTAGGAAGACATAGCAATCGAATTCCATTCGAAATTGACTATCTCAAAAAAGACATGTTTGTTTTAATTGAAACTTTCATGATTATCTGATGACTCTCAAACGAACAAATAGGCATAATTTTATCACAAAACTCTTTGTTTTGGATTTTTCTGAACTGTCTTGCTCCTGTTTGACATTTCAATAAAATGGCCATAACACTTCAACAATAGGCCATGGATCTATATCCTTTTAAGCTTTTCTTAACTTCACTGAGACCTATTCATAGCCATAACGTGAAGTCGAACGATGTCCAAAAGCTGGATATGTTTCCTCGTGAGAGTTTCCACTACAATGCTATTTAATATATATAAGCAAAAAGTCATTGAATCTAAAGAGGATATCTAGGGTGAATAGCTCATTAGATTGCTATTATACTAGAACTTAATATTTGATATGTGCAATCTCACTGAAGTTGGCGTTGACTTACATAACAGTTCGAGTGAAATTTAAGGTAATAGATTTTTATCAATCGTAATTAGATTTCTGCAACTTGGTGATTTGTCGAGTGAAAATAGGAACCTTTGACGGGGAAAACACAAACTGCAGGAACAAATTTAAAAGGATTCAACTTGTTATAAAAACAAATCAGATAGAGCATGACTTTCTACAGACAGAGTTGCAGTAAGATTTTCAAAAAATATAAAGCTGAAACTGGATTATATCTAAGAAAATACAAATGAAGTCGAATTAGGATACTGAGAGTCGAATCAAAGTAACATTCAATGAAGTGTGCTCATATATGACTGCTTCTCCTTCTCTCTGTTTTTAGAGTATTTCTTATATAGATGCCAATCCGACTAGTCAACTCAATGCTAAACTGTTTGAGTAAGTCATTGTGATATTTTATATCAAATAACTTCATCGGATTCAATTGTTGATAGTAACATTGAAAAGATTGAGAAAGGCATTGGTTATGAATTGTTAGTATTGATGGCAACGTTACTCAAAATCATTGGTTGTTTAATAGTATCTTTCATTATCAACTGGCAATTGACTTTGATAATGCTATGTTTCATACCTTTGGTCATTGGTAGCTCATTAGTGTTTTCTAAGGTATGAAATATTGTTCAATGAAATAAATATATGTGAATTATTACAGCTCACCGCTACAGAAGCAATGAATGAGTTGATGACATATTCGAAAGCAGGGCAAATCGTTCAAGAAGTGTTTAGTTCACTACGAACTGTTCTTTCTCTCAATGGTAACAAGTTTGAGCAAAAACGGTAAATGAATATACAAAAAAAACCGTGTGTCGATATGATATCATACTGCATATTGTTATTTTTATTGCATGTAGATATGACAGAGAATTGTATCCAACTTGTTGGAGTAGCATACGCAAAGGTACAATTTTTGGAATTTATACTGGATGCTTATCTCTGATAACCTACCTAGTTTATTCAGTTGGTTTTATCTTTGGTTCTCTTCTTATGTCATACAAATATGATCATACATTGAATATTAGTGATATTCTTGTCGTGAGTAATTCATATAATCAGTTACTAAGAAAATGAATATACGATTATTATCTTAATGTAGGTTGTTTCCATCTTTGCACAAAGTTTGAAAGTCTTCAGTTTTATTGGTCCTTACTTTCAATCACTTTCAGAAGCTCGAGGTGCAGCAGCATCAGTGTTTCGACTTATTGATGAGGTAAATCTGAGTAAATCGAGGTTTCATATCAATAGCCACATTCTGTATTTGTTTACATGATATAGGAAAATGATGCAAGTGTCAATGAAATAGATATTTGGAAAGAGAATACAGAAGTTATTTATAATATCAATGGTGATATTGAATTTGACAATATCAACTTTAGTTATCCATCTCGAAAAGATGTACCAGTTCTGCGTAATCTCTCTTTTATTGCTCGTGCTGGTCAGACAACTGCTCTCGTAGGTTCAAGTGGCTGTGGTAAGTATTTTCAAAAAACAAAAATCTTCAAGTGATCCCATTGTTGTTCATAATTTATTCATAGGAAAAAGTACATGTATATCACTTTTTCTTCGTTACTATGAACCATCATCTGGTCGAATAATAATCAATGGGCGACCAATAACAGATTACAATGTCCAACAACTTCGACAAAACATTGGAGTTGTTAGTCAAGAACCTGTATGCTGTTTTTTCGTTTTTCTTTTCTCTCTTATATTTTAATTCAATATTGTAATAGATTCTGTTTGGTATGAGTATTTATGAAAATATTCGTTTTGGTAAAGTAAATGCAACACAAGCAGAAATTACACAAGCAGCGCAAGAAGCAAATGCACATAATTTCATCATGGAATTACCAAATGTTTGTGGCAAATATTCATCGTTATCTACATATATGTATCATTATATATCATTATTTCTTGTTTAGAAATATGAAACACTTGTCGGTGAAAGTGGTGTCCAGTTGAGTTGTGGTGAAAAACAACGTATTGCATTAGCTCGTGCTCTTGTCAGACAGCCTACTTTCCTTTTACTGGATGAAGCAACAAGTGCACTTGATAATGTTAGTGAAAAAATTGTTCAAGAAGCACTCGATCGAGCATACAAAGGTAACAATTGTTTTTTTCCTGCTTAACGAATTGCTATAACATTCTGTGTAGATCGTACAACTATCGTGATTGCTCATCGTTTGACTACAATTCAAAATGCTCATCATATATATGTATTAGATAATGGAAGTGTGATTGAGCAAGGTACACATGAAACATTAATGGCAAAAGAAGGAAGCAAATATCAATCAATGGTCAAACGTCAACAAATGGAAAGAATCAATGATGATCAAGATGATATGATGAGCACACAAAAAGCGACAGAAGAAGATGAAAAGTCGATATGTATGTTGAGATTTCCAATAGTAATAGTCTTCAATTTTCTTCGTCGTTTTTTCATTAACAGTTGAACGCTCTCCTTTACTTAGCGATAGTCAAACTGATGATGTGAACAAAGTACAAATACTACTGCAATTGTTTATAAAACCATTAACGATAATCTCTCTTTTAGCAAACTACGAGACCATTGAGACAAAGATTTGTCTTTCTAAGACTCTTATCAATGAATAGTCCTGAATGGATCACGATCTTGATTGGTTGCATAATGTGTGTACTTAATGGAGTGGCTCAAACATTGTTTGCATTTTTACTCACCAAAATGGTCGAAGTGAGTCGTTCATTCATACAGCAAAAATATTGACAATATATATCGTTTTTACATCGATTTGTTTATTGTGTAGGCATTCAAATATTGTTCAACATCTGAACGACGTCGTCATGTATTGATTAGCAGTTTATTTTTTTTGCTTTTGGGTGCTCTTGTATGGGTTCTACGTTTCTTTCAAGTAAAAATGCTACTTCTGAATTTGATCAATGATTTATTTACTCTTTTCTATAGTATATAGCTTTTGCCATAGCAGGATCGAAATTGACGCAATGTATTCGTTCGAAAGCTTTCGCATGTCTTCTTCGTCAAGAAGTTGCTTTTTTCGATCAACCTGAAAATAGCTCTGGTGCGATTTGTACTCGTCTTTCTTCTGATGCATCAGCCGTTCAAGATATGGCTGGTACCCGATTAGGAGTCATCTGTGAAGCTCTTGCACTGTCGTTTTTTGGAATTCTATTTGGATGTCTCATAAGTTGGCAATTAACATTGATTGTTTTTGGTCCTCTTTTTTTCCTATTCCTAATCTTATATGGAGAAGTGCGCTTACGCTTACTGATGACTCAGCAAACTGGTCGCATTATCGAACGAGCAAGCATGGTAAGATCAGATTTGAGCTGATAACCTTTCTTTTCATGGAGAAAACTATTTAATTATGAGCTATTTATCAAACTGAATATACTACATTCATTCTATCTTTTACTTCTGCAGCTTGTTGTTGAAGTGATTCACAATATGCGTACAATAAAACAATTGTCAATCGAAAAAGAAGTATTACGACAATATTCTGAACTCTTTCATGAAGTATTTATGTTGGTCAATCGAATCTTATGCATGTATTCATTTTTAATCAATCTTATTTTCTCATAGATTGTTTTGGAAACCTTGGATAGTACTTTCAATAACATATGGCATATACTGGGCAGTAGATGTATACGCTATGGCATTTGTATATTGGCGTGCTCTCGTCCTCTTTGAGAAGAACGAACTAGCCGCAAACCGTGTCATAATGTAATGAAGTTATAGTTTGATAATTTAGAGACAATTTTTCATTATATTTTCAATTTATTAGGGTATTTGCTTTTGCTGTTTTTTCCAAGCAAGCATTAAGACTCGTTGGATTCATGTAACACTCTCAATCTCAAGTTTACATTATTTTTCTTTTTCTATTGTCTCCATTCTAGGTCTAACCGTATCGCCGCATCAGTTTCAGCTGCTAAAACGTTTTTTGATTTATTTGATCGAAAGCCACCAATAGACAATACATCTAATGAAGGACAAGAATTGGTAAGACGACATAGAAAATTGTTATTTTCTTTCAATTATGCACATGCCATGGATATAATATCATTCATGTAGGTTCACTTTCGTGGAGAGATAAAACTCGATCAAGTCAAATTTATTTATCCAGCTCGGCCAACGTCTATTATTCTTAACAAAGTTCAATTGCATGTCAAGGCAAGTAAGTCATATAGAGTTTGATTTAATCATTTCTTTTTCAAATTTATATTCACTAATAAGGTCAACGTGTCGCTCTTGTTGGTATGTTTGAATTGAATGTCTATTTTAAATTTTAATTATGTAATATGATCCATACAGGTACATCCGGATGTGGAAAATCAACAATTATTCAACTATTCGAACGATTTTATGATGTTACAAGTGGTCGAATAGTTAGCATTTCTTCATAGCATAGTTTAAATAATCATATAAAATTTCTCTACTTAATCTAGCTTGTTGATGGCATTGATATTCGACAACTAAATCTTCATTGGATTCGTTCTCAATTCGGCCTTGTCAGTCAAGAACCGATTTTGTTTGATTTAACAATTGCTGAAAATATTGCATACGGTTTAGAAAATGTTCCAATGGAAGACATTATCAATGTAGCAAGAAAAGCTAATATTCATCAATTTATTGAACAATTACCTCAGGTTAGACAATACAAAAATATATCATGTATCTATTACTATTGTATGATATTTTTTTCAGGGTTATGAAACAAAAGTAGGGATGAAAGGCAGTTTTCTGTCAGGTGGTGAAAAGCAACGTATTGCTATTGCTCGAGTTCTTCTTCGTCGACCTAAAGTATTGCTCTTAGATGAAGCTACAAGTGCCATGGATTCGCATAATGAACAAGTAAGCTTTTTTTTTGTCTATGTAACAATTATAGTTACATCTTCATTTTTCAATAATAGATTGTACAAGAAGCTCTTGAACAAGCTCAAACAGAAGATTCTAGTCGAACATCACTCATTATTGCTCATCGTCTTTCAACTATTCGTTCATGTGATTTGATTTGTGTACTTGATAGAGGACATATAGTAGAGAGTGGTACTCATACAGAACTGATACAACAACGTGGTATTTATTATAGAATGCTTGCTCAAAACAATTTACAATAATCATCATTGAACTATTTTGAAAATAATTAAAAATAGGGTGTGGGTGTGGGTGTGGGTATCTGGGTGTGGGTGTGGGTGTGGGTTTGGGGTGTGGGTTTGGGGTGTGGGTGTGGGTGTGGGTGTGGGTGTGGGTGTGGC
>CAJNOP010002375.1:0-16827 GCA_905250075.1 Rotaria sp. Silwood1 | reverse complement strand
GTGTGTGGGTGGGGTGGGGTGTGTGGATGTGGGTATGTGGGTGTGGGGTGTAGGTTTGGGTGTGGGTGTGAGTAAGGGAATGACCCCACACCTACACACACACCTACTCCCACTGCAACACACCTACACCCATATCCATACCCACCCCATACCCACCTCCACACCCACTTCTACATCCACCTCCACTCCTACATCTGCAGGTCCTTGTCTTGATAGTTTTGCAGGTCTTAGTGATCACTATTGATGCTGAAAAAATGGCTTCAGTTCTGAATCAAAGAGGCGAGAACAAAGGTGCACATGATTCACTATAAGGTATGTTTCTCTATATTGGGGATGGTATGTACCAGGCAACATATAGAAGACAGCGTATTTGGAAGTCCTTGTCTTGACAGTTTTGCAGGTCTTAGTGATCACTAGTGATGCTGAAAACAATGGCTTCAGTTCTAAATCAAATAGTGGAGAACGAAGGTACACAATATTGTAGCGTACCCTATAATGAACATAAAAAAGTGTGTAGTGGTACTTTTTGTTTGAAAAAGTTGAATCAGCCAAGTATCGTTTTTCTCAGATATTTTTACATCAGAAGATGCAAGTTTTTGTGGGCTATCTTCTGGTGTCATAAAATTTATGGGGAAGCTCCATTTTTATGTCGAAAGGGTCGAAATACTGTGAAAAATTGAAATATTTGTTTGGTAAAAAATACTTTGTTGGCTCTTGTTTGCCGACATAATAATGTTTGTGGAGAGTCCAAAAAGACATGACCTGATAGAAAAAACAATGCTCTTTCTTTTTGCAAGGGTCATTACTATGTTAATGCTCGAAATAGTGGAATATTTTTGTACCACATTAAGAGTACGAAAAATGACAATTTTTTGCCTAGGTCTATTACCCTGTTATCGAAGTGTACTTCAAAACTCAGCAATGGATGGTCAGATCAAGCTAATATTTTGGATTTAATACTAACTCTAAAAGGCCTTTCGTTTGAGAAGATCAAATCCAAAATCAAAATTTTTGTCCCGGCCATGATATCTGGTTTCCTGGCGGACCCTCTCTTAAAAGAATGCATGAACCAGCAACGAAAGGACTAATAAAAACTAGAGATGGCACATTTACTTTACTTTTTATTTTGGTAAATAACGTAAAGTAAATACTTTATTTACATATTTACTTGTAAATACTAAATACTTTATTCAAGTATTAGATGCAAATAATAAATATTTTATTTAGGTATTTGTAAAGTAAAAGTAAAGTCCCACTCCTAATGAAAACGCTGAAGCGTGATTTGGAACGTGCTGATCAAAGGCAAAAACGTATGTAAAATTATGTTGAAAAAACTGTATGAAGCTGAAGAAAAAACAATTTTTGTGATATGATTTTATAAATTATTTAAACTTCTTTCAACTTTGTTTTGATCATCTTTTTTGCTTTATTTAAATATATTTTTCATTATAAATATTAGTAAAAAGATTGTATGTGATTCAATGATGAAATATGTATCATATAATAGTGACCATGTTTAATTGTTAAAACAATATTAATCAATTGGCAAAGACATATAGTTCTCTCTCTCATTTTATCAATAGAATTTCGGAAAAAAAGTTCTCATCACTAACTCTATATGCAAAGAAATAGCAGGACAGTGCAGGGTGACGCTTTTAGCCCTGCCCTGTGACGGTCTGTGCATCACACACTTGTATCACTCACGCTGAAATTTTTTCCTTCAGAAGAGTGGTGGATGTAAGTCTTCAATTAGAACCATTGAAAACAGGAGTCAAAATAATATTGTGTGGACATTCAATGCCTTCTCATCGTATCATCTTCTACGAAATTGAACTTCGAAATTTGTTTGTAATTTTGACATAATAGTTGAGAAGTTTTTTAACAACAGAATACAATGCTATTCTTCAACTGGCAATATTATCATGATTGAGTCTCATTCTTGTCTGTCAACGAGCATTTACGAACTCTGCTTGATACTTTGTTTCAACTAACACTTTAGGAGGAATATCAATGTGTTTATTGCATGTTCATGTTTTATCAATTCCATCACGAGTATTATTCTATTACAAGTCAAGCAAATTGGCACAGTTTATTCTGGACAGATGTTTTAAACAAGCGAATTATACCCCTACAGATAAGAATCAGAATAATGAAACGATTGCACAGGCTATCGTGTAAGATCTATATCAGATAGCAACGAATGTAGTTGATATCATAACTCCAGCAATAAATCTTCCTCAATTGTGTACGCATGACAACTACGACACGCATCTTCTACAATGAATGATAATGACTAAATTCAGATCATCTCTCTTCCGAAACAACTTACTGATATTCAAACTCAAGGTAGACTATGCTCATAATCGCGCGAATTTCACTACTCGATGATTGTACTGTTCGGTCGCATACAGATTTAGTTCATTATCCAATGCAATCCCATATGAAAAACTAGGCATTGCGATGACTGTTCCACTATTGGAGCCAGCTAAAAATAATTGTATGCGTCCATTACCATCGGCAACATATAAATTATCCATTGAGTCAAGTGTTATGGCACTGGGCATGCAGAGTCCTGTCGGTGGGTATCCGCACATACCAGTAAGGGTACCTGCCACCAACGTCCAAGTGGATGCACCCAATGGCCAACGAACAATTATGTGTGCAGAGGAGTCACCTATGTAGAGACTGTTCGAGGGCGAATCGAAATAGAGCCCAGACGCGCTGTATAACTGCGTTGGGGTTGTTCCCGGACCGTTACCACCGGCGACGATCGTGCCTGTTTTGTCGTTTGGTAACCAGCGAATTACGCGATCTCCCGCAGTCACATACAACACTCCGCTGTTAGAGTCGCGAGCTATGTGTCCTGGATTAAGGAACAGAGTGTCGGTTGACCCCGGAAAATCTAAATTCACATCTAGGATATCTTGTGTTTTGCAGAATTTCTCTTACCAGGTCCAGCGATCGTGACGCCTGAAGATGCGCCATTTGGCCAAAATTGAATGCGGTGATTCATGACGTCTGATACGTAAACATTGCCATCTGTATCGACGATGGCATGGGCAGGATATGATAACTGATTAGGACTACTGCCGCGTGTTCCGTTCCCGGCTACAGTGGTCCCATAGGTCGCACCCAACACCCATTTTTGAATCCGATGGTTGCTATTATCAGCTATATATAGAGCGTTTGACAAGGGATCGAACGATAAGCCAGAAGGATTACAAAGATAAACAGCAGTTTGTCCACAGACTCCCATAGTACCGGCTACAGTAATGCCAGTCAAATTCCAACGAAGAGTAAAATTAGGTCGCAAGGAATCTATAAGCATACAATAGAGTAAAAATATAATTCGACATAGTTCGTATGAAGGAACAGAACATAAGAATTTTTCAAAAATCTTAGGCATATCATTCAGATAAGTTATTTTGAATAGATCATTGTTATGACAGCTACACTAAACTAGACATGAATTAGTGGAATGTATTTTCAGAAAAATCTTTTAAAATATCTGAATCGCTCTTGATTGAATTTAATTCACATGTATTGCTTACTCCTCAAGGTTGAGGCTTTCGAAGTGGACATTTTTGACTTTTGAGTAATTGGGACATGAGTATTTGGCGTTTGAGTGGTTACAACCACGGTAGAAGACACATTTGATTTATTGGTAGATTTAGTCACAAAATGGATTGTAATGCCAATAGTAGTAGCTAAAAGAAAAATGAATCCCAAGAACAATAATCGAAAACGCCTTGTTTGTTGTTGATTGCGTGGACAAATTTGAAAAGTATGTTGTGTTGGTATCAACGATCTTTTTGGATTCTATCCAGAAAAGGATATAAACATCGATATAAATACAATATTGAATATGTAGTTTGACTCACGTCATCTATGTCGATTTCGTCATCTAATGTTCGTGAGGCATCTGAAACATTAAAGCATTGCTATTGTTGCTTAGTTTTTCTAATGAAATCAGACAAAACCTATAAAGATGCATATACATTCAACAGTACTCAGTTATTTTTCTCGATATGGAAATTGTTATATATCTGGAATATCAACGAAAAAAAAGTTCTTATAGAAAAGAATTTCTAACTCAGTTTAAAGCCAGTATGTGATACATTATTTGCAAAGTCGATCAAAATATGAGCTAACTACGCAGGAGATGATGAATCATCATTGCGTGGTATTCTATTTAATATTTTTTCGTTGAATGGAAGAGACACTACTAGATAATTACCCTGTAATAAAATGCTTTCAAGTCTTTTGACAAGTTCGGAACTTTTGGGTCGTTTGTCTGGATGTGGTGACCAGCATTCATTGATAAGTATTTTGAATTTGGATGGCGTACTATCTGGTATTTCCAGTCGTTCATTAGCGAGTACATATGGGCGTATTGCCACTTCTTCGAAACCGTCATAAGGTCTCTTGGTCGCAGCAAGTTCCCAGTAAACTACACCCAGGCTGTATATATCAGCTTTCTCCGTGTAGCGCTCGGCACGAAGTATTTCAGGAGCAGCCCACTGCAGTGTGCAAGCGAATGTAGATTTTGATACTGTTTGACGCATCATTTCTTTTTTTGTTTTAGCTAAACCAAAATCACACAACTTAGCCATGTACCCATCGTAAACTCTTTGAATCAAGCAATTCGATGATTTTATATCACCGTGTAAAATAGGATTATTCTGTGTATGCAAATAATTGATTCCGCTAGCCATTTGAAAAGCAATAGATAATTTTTCGGGCCAGTTCAATGTTTTTTTGTCTTCGTGTAATATCTTGTGCAATGATCCAAGCGCCATATATTCTATAACCAATGCATAGTTTCCGATTTCCGTACATGCACCATAACAGCTAATAATGTTAGGACAACGAATATTGTTCAATAATGCAAGCTCTGTGAAAAAAATTTTCTTCGCTTTGTCATTCAAACGTGTAAGATTCAGTCTTTTAACAGCAACTGTATAATGTTTACTTTTCCACGTAGCTCTGTGTACTGTACCAAAGGTTCCGGCACCAATCGTTTCGTGTAGTTCCAGATCACTGTTGACAATTGGGATGTGGTCATGTGATATACCTAAAACTGAAAACCGAAAACACAATTTTCCCGAATTTCTAGTTTCATATTATCAGACTATTTCAGAAAAAAAGAAATTCTTTTCATGCTGATCTAACGACAACCTAAATGAAAATTTTCCAAAAAAATAATGGTGAATAATACATTTCAAAACATCAAAGCCATTTTTTTAAGAAAAGAAAACGTTCTAAACAAAATGAAAAGCGTTCCAAAACAGGACTATTTAGAATGCATTCTATTACTTCTGAAACGCATTCTTAGTCGTTCCAAATTGAAACAGTCAAAAACGCGTTCCGTCACCTCCAGAATGCGTTCTCTCTTCGAAAACAGTTAGCTCTCTCGATCACACAACTGAACACTAGAGGATGTATCTGCCATTTGTGAGAAAATCATTTCTGAGGTGACGCGACGAACTCTATCTAATGACATGCTTTAAATGATTGCAACTCGAACCGTTACTAAAATCATATGTGTTTCAAATTGCATCCAGCATCCATAAAGTACAACTAATTGACGATTCTACCATTCCTCACATCAGTTTCAAACTGCCTTACTTCAGATCTTTGATTTTTGAATCGAAATGTAGTTTTACCCCCCAAAAAAGTGTTCATAGCTTAGAAGAATCCATCATTTCAGTACTTTTCTAAAGAGCGTGAAAGAAAACGATCTAATTTTGACGAAATGTTATCTATACTGTTTCAAAAGAGAATGCATTGGAATAGTTCTTACTGGTTTAAGAACGATTTGGAATGCTTTCTCTTCAGATAGAGAACGGTCTCTCAATAGCACGGAAAGTATCCAGTATTATTGTCTAATGGTAAAGAATGATTTCTTCAGACTCGGAATGTTTCCTCTTGAACACGAAACCATTCACTCGTTAAAGGAAACCATTCTTTACGTAGCTAAACAGGTTTCCAGATTTTCTTGAATTCGTCCTGTTCCTTTTTGTCGGAATATTTTTCACTGGAAAACTGAGATATGCGAACTAATCAACCTCAATAAAGTACATAAATATTTTGATTGTCTCACCGCTCTTGATGCTATCGAATGCTGGAACTGCTTGTTTGAGTTTCGTTGATTTTATACGCCATTTCATACTTTCACCATATTTTTTTTTCTGTGATGCGATCACAGCAAGATCAGCATACACATTACGAAGCGATGGATCATTATTGGACAAAAGTTCCGGTAGCAAACGGTTGTAGTAATCTTCAGCGAGATCAAATTCCCCCATCACCCAAACTAATTTTCCTAATGTCCATAGACTCGTCTCTCCAGTTCCGTTTTCTTTCTGCATCTCTTCGAGAACTGGTTTCAAATCGTTTTCCTCCTCACAACACAATACCATTTTAATGATCCACGGTTTATTGGCGTCTTTACTAATAGATTCAAGATAGAAGATCGAACCGAGCATGAAGAGTATTTCATCTTCTTCGGGAAACTGACTAACAGCTTTTATATGAGCGAATGACTTCGTTGAGACAACCTTTGGATTGGCTTCGATCCGAAACAGAACGCTTTCCAAATCTGTCAGTTGGTCTCTATCAGCTGTATAGATATCAGCCACCTGGGATTCCTTGGTGGTGGAAAGAAATGAATTCAGAGAAATAAATCGATGAACATTGCGTTTCAGAGATGCTATCTCAATCTTAGACATCACTTGACTACGATAAACTTTTACAGTTTCTTGACATTGATACTGCTTCAGCTGTTGATGTATGTCGACCAATACTGAACGATACAAGTAAAGCATGTGAATATTTTGTTTGCGTAACGCTGTATTCAGAGTTCTGTATAAAAACGAATCGCGAGTGTACCACCATAGAGCTTTGTCTGGTTCGTAATTGTCTTTAAATTCACGTATTCTGCAAAGTTCGGTCGAATTGTCGCTGTATTCTTTTTCAAGACAAGAAATGAGTTCATTTCTGTCATCTTCATTATATTTTAATCGAATGAGACAATCAATTAGTGACTGATAGAAAATAAATTGACCGTCAATTTCTGTCGTAGTCTTGCCTGAATCGTCAAGTCTATTGAATATGTTGAACACGAATGGTTCATGGATTTTCGACTGCTTGTTATAATCTTCTTGAATTTTAGAGATCAAGTCCTCCGGTTCACTGACTATGGATCTCACCTAAGTTAATGGTACTACAGTAAAACTGATCGAAATAGACCTACTTTGTAGAACTCCCGAAAGTATTGTTCATCATTCTTCTCGCTAATTTTGTAAATATAGATTGCTAATACCTGCTGAAGTTGATGAATCAAAGGTACAATTTGTTGAGCGTATTGTTTGCTGGCCATGATAAAGAGTCGATCGTATGCACTTTTGTGTTCTATATATCGTACACACTCTGTTACGTCGTTAAATAGCTTGATATAGTTGATGATTCCACGTAAGCTTTGCTGAAAATTGTGGTTTTCGTCGAGATGATTCTTTGTATCAAGCCAAATAAGACTGAATGTTTCAAGATCATCGTAATCGTCATAGGTATTAGAACCAACACCAGTTACGCTAGCCATAACTATCTAAATAATCAAAAACAAATAGATTGTCGCATTTCCAAGGTTTGTTGTATTAATATGGGAACCAAAATCAAGTTTCTCCCATACTCATGATAGAACATATCAATCTGAAATGTATCAAGGAACCTTCCGGCAACATGGCTATAATAAGTTGTAAAAGTATGTTCTATGTATATGAGTGTTGTCATGATTTAAGAGAAATTCCTATTCCATAGTATCTCCTCCTTATACGTAGGAAGTGTTCTGATATTTCCATTAGCAAAAAACAAACATTGTAATAGTTATAACAATCAACTCTCGTACATGTAGTTAGATTTTCTCTTTCGTTAGTAGCAATTATAGTGAAATAGAAAGTATCTTTATGAATACATAAATGTCAATAGAATATACGAAAGCATATGCAATTCATTGTTTTTTTCTGATAGTTTAGCACTCATAGATGGTTCTGTGTGCATTACCACTCGATCATCGACATTTTTCCTCTTTTACCTGTCTCATCTTAGCGAAAAAGCTCACTGCATAGATGTTATTACGAAGATTTTAAACTAATGTTTCCAGATGGAATACGTAAACTGCTAACTTTTTCATTTGACTCGATGCATTTAGTATGTACTATGTCGAGCTACATGTTTTTGAATCACGTCTGGTGAAAACAGTTACCCATCAATACTATAAGTGAAGTAGTTATGCATCAAAGTATGCGCGGTTATAATGCAAAACAACGTTGCAGGTATACTTCCTCAGAATTTATGCTGCAGTGTATAATCATTTTACTGAAAAACCAATGAAAAAAAAAGTGGCAGCTGTAATTATTAGGCTTATTTACCTAGAATAACACATGTGGTTTAAATAAGAAACGTCAAATTAGTAGATTTGGATCGCTCAAGTACTTA
Source organism: Rotaria sp. Silwood1 (assembly GCA_905250075.1). Lineage (NCBI taxonomy): Eukaryota > Metazoa > Rotifera > Eurotatoria > Philodinida > Philodinidae > Rotaria > Rotaria sp. Silwood1. The sequence continues at coordinate 8,331 of CAJNOP010002375.1, read as the reverse complement.
GATTCTGCACAGAAAAATGCCCAGAAAAAAAACTAAAAGTTTTACTTTTACAATAGGAATAGTCAGCAGTCAAGGATTTTTGCGACGACGTTCAGGAATAGTAAACTAACTTATTTTTTTTCATCGTTGTACCACGTTCTTCCGGGAAAATTGCAGCCAGTACACGCAGACGGACTGAATGAGAAAAAAAAAGAAAATGAAGCGTCATTCCATTCTGTTCTTTCTGTAAAATTTAGTCGGTAAGATTTGAAACAACTTAAGTAAAAATAAAAGTAAACTAGAGTTTGCTGTTTTTCTAAGAAAAAAATTATTCAACTGATATAAGCTAAATTTATTTTCAGCAAGTGGGGTCAGTCGAGTGTCAGTCGAACAATATGTGTAATGATACATATCCCAGCTCATTTTAAAATTATTATAAATAGTATTAGAGAATTATTTTATCACCCTCATATGTCATATTCATCAAATACTAACTAGTTGAATAGAAAATTGAAACTGGAGAGCTGAAACTTTTTTTTTCATAAAACGATAGTTTTCGACATAAAACAGTGTGCAACTGAAAACATTTTATGAAGAACGTTAAGCGAAGTAGGAATCTTATGATCTTACGTTTACTTTGATAGAGGAACAACAAAGAGTGTAATAATGGATGTGATATTTTATTATCATCAAAAAAAAAAGAATTAAAATCAATATACGTGAGTAGAAGTTTGTCAACTGAGGGTGTGGGTGTGAGTGTGGTTGTGAGTGCGCGTGGGGGGTGGGGTGGGTGTAATAAAAAATCCTCACCCACATCCACACACCCACCCCCATCCCACACCCAATTTGGTTCTTGTCCTTGTAGTACCATCGAGAACGCCATTAATAGAATCTACACCTTCAATCAAGTAACTCCTTTTATTTCAAAGAGTTCATCTAAATTTAAACGAACAGGCTGAAGTATTTTTCTCTCTCTACACCGATTCCCTTTTATCAAGTGAGCATGATAGGGCAAAATGGCTTGAACCCAGATTATTTAACATCATTGTCGATACCAAAGTCATACATAAAATCGAGTTACAAAAAATTACTCAATGATCCGAGCTGGGCTATTAAAAGAAAGCACTTGATCGCACGATCATAATAACTTTTACTTGCTTAGTTTCTACTTTCTTTTATAGTGATCCTATTTCTTTTTTGGCGATAATAAAATGTCACATACACAATCACATCACTTATTGTTTTTCTCTATCGAGTTGGTCTTCCAACAATGAGCGCACGATCTTCTTGAAGATTCGCCATTAAATATCTTTAGTCATACTCAATTTTACATCGATAAATATCGTTTTATGAAAAAGGGTGTGGGTGTGGGTGTGTGGGTGGGGTGTGGGGTGTCGGTGTGGGTGTGGGTGTGGGTGGATATGGAGTGTTGGTGGATGTGGAGTGTTGGTGGATGTGGAGTGTTGGTGGGTGTGGGGTGTGGGGTGTGTGTGGGTGTGGGTGAGGGTGGGTGCGCAGTGTCGATGTATTTTATGCGCGCAAGTTACACGCACACGCACACCCACATACACACCCACCCACACCCATACCCACACCCTTCTCTTCAATGTCACATTTGTGAATGCATGAAATATATTATTGAAGCAAAATATTTTTGTCAATGTAGTATTGGTTGGTCCGGTGCTCTATGTGATATTCCCATTCGTTGTAGCGATTGTTCATCTGATTCAATTTGTATTGGGATGATTCGTAATCGATCTATATGCGTTTGTCCTGTGCATAAAGGAGGATCACGTTGCCTCCTCACACTTTCATGTGCAGAAAATCTATGCAACAACAATGGTCATTGTGTAGGATAAGGGTTATCCCACAGAAAATTGCTATGTTTCAGCGCACCATATTGCTGTATGTTAATGAAATACCTCAAGCAGTTTTTGTGAAAATTGATAACAGTTACTATTTGAGTGCTTTTCAACAATCCGACAAATATAAAATCTCCGTTTCAATTGATTCCAAACAACGATGTACATCAGTTAATGAACTCTTGAATTCTGAACTGGTAGAGTCACCCGAAATTCGACGAGTTGAACATTATCATATGATATACCAAACTCATGTTCATCTGATATGTTTCTTCGATGAGTTTTATATGTGCTTTTGTACTCCTGAGCATCATGCCAATTGTATAAAGTTTAAACATGCTCCTTCAAAATGTGGACACAATGCTCACTGTCAAAACTGTGCTGAATGTTGGCAAGATAATCCTACGTGTCCAAGAGTAACAGTGTGTAGTTGCACTGATTGTTTCTTTGGCAATCAATGTAAGTTTTATGCAAAAGGCATTGGATTAACACTTGATGATATCTTGCGTTATGAAATCGAACCATATACAACGATGAATGATCAAACAAATTTGATTAAATGAAGTTCAGCAGTTACGATAATTATATTTGTTGCTGGATTAATCAATAGTGGTCTCTCCATTCTCGCATTTCGAACCAAAAGTTCAAGAGAAGTTGGTTGTGGAATATATCTTCTTGCATCATCAGTTACTTCTTTTCTCACAGTGTGTTTTTTCACATTTAAATTCTGGTTTCTTGTTTGGATTCAAATTAATCCATCAATTGGTCGTGTGGTTTTTCGACTAGTTTGTATATTAATCGAATTCTTTCTTAAACTTTGTTTATATACGGACAATTGGTTCAATGCATGTGTAGCTCTCGAATGGTCGATGACGATATACCAAAAGGGTCAATTTTAATAAAATGTTGAGCAAACGAATTGCACGATGGGTAATTTTCATTATCCATTCTTAATAACAGCGTCTATCATTCATGAACCTCTATATCGCAATATATCTGATGACATTGAAGAACAACGTCTATGGTGTGTTCTTCCTTATTCTCGTTCGATTCATATATACAATACAGCCATCTTATTGTTTCATTTCTTTGGTCCTTCCTGTGCTAATCTCTTTTCTGCTTTACTCATTATTTTCACTGGTGTTGATCGACGAGTAAGAATCCAAAAACGGCTAAACTTTAAACAACATCTGCATCAACAATTGAACGAACACAAAAATCTCATTATAAGTCCAGTAATTCTAGTCATTCTATCGTTACCTCGTCTGCTAATTTCAACGTTATCAGGATGTGTGAAAAACAACCATAGTTCATGGCTATATCTTGCGGGTTATATCATTTCATTCATTCCATCCGTAAGTATTTTCGTTATATTCGTTGTTCGAACGAAATTTTACAGAACACAATTCCAAGAATCGATCAATTATTGGCGGCGATGAATCTTCTCATCATGAAATTTCTTCTTTCAGAAAACACTGAACACTTACTAACAATACAAATATCTGAAGATTACTTTGTGTCTTTTTTAAAAGAAATGCATTCATCATTCTCTAGTGCCTAAATGTCAGCTTTCGTACATGTTAAGCTTCATCTTATTATATGTCACAAAAACATTGCAGAATATGACATACATACCACTACGAGTTTTTTCTACATTAGATAAGGAGATACTATAACGACAAGCTAGAAAAGTAGCTTTACCGTCACAGAGATAGAAACGAATTGTATCTATTTTTATCAAGACAATAAATCACTTGATATATCTTTGTTGAATTAAATAATCATGGTCATTTTGAATGAATAAATCTCGGGCCATATGAACATATTTATAAGAAATACAATACAATAAATAAATGGCATGAAAAGAAAAAATCACTACAAATACAGAAAACTGACTTTGTATAATCATCACAAACGTTTCATTTAAATATATAAAAAGAAATTACGAAATACATATGCAAATAAATACTATTGTCTTTTTAGATATATATCAATTTTTAAAATAGAATAAGAAAAACATACATACATTTCCAATTAATGTAAATCCAGCAGCTATTACCATACAGTAATTTACACCTGTTTTTGCTAGTAATGGACCTAAAGAAACAGCCACTATCAATTCACCAAGAAAATGACAACTATTCAATAATGCACAATCAATACCGATGCCACGTTTTGATCCATCCCTATTTCTATACTATAAAACACATTTTTTTCAAAATAAGAAACACTTCAATTAATCTTTACTGTTTTATCTGCATGAAATTGCGAAAGCATTTGATAAGGAAGAGTATTTAATGATACAACTAATATTCCAACTGAAATTCTCATAATAATAAATAATAATAATAAATTGAATGAAAAATAAACTTACAAGTAAAACACATTGCAATATTAACAGTAACTTGATGGAAAAAAAAATTCACCGTACAACCAAGTACATAAATGAAATAACCAATAAAATAAAGCGCTTTTAAAGAAAATCTGCTTGCTAACCATCGTTCCAAACAGACTAGAATATAATAATTCAAAAAAGAAAAATATTTTTCTTTTTTAAATTACAAGCATAAATGGCACCACTAGCTGAAAATACAAATAAACCCCAACAACCCATTGTCACACCTAATTTATAACGGAAAAAACCGGGATCATCGCTACCATGTTTCATTGTACCATTATATACTTCCTTTAATAATGAAAGAAAATATCAAGATTATTTCGATAAAATATTCGATATTTACTATAGCCACAAAGTCAGTAAAGTACAAATGAGTAGCAAAATAACCAATCCAACCAATCACCTGACATACCATTAACTTCCATAATCGAGCAGGTATCTGTTTTTTTTTTTGTTTTTAAAAGAATATTTTGTGTAATAAACATAAGGAAATACATACTCGAACCATTGAGATAATCATTGATTTAATTGTTACATTATCTTTGTCATCACAATCATCATTGTCTTGAGATGCAGGACGTCGCATAAAACCTTAATTATGAAAAGAAGATAAAATGAAGTGAAGAAGTTTAAAAACGATTGAATACCTAATTTGACTAATTTTGCTTTTCGGTGTAGTTCAGCGTCAAATTCTTGTGTTTCTATGGTAGTAGGATTGAATGGATCGGAATTTGATATTCGTGCAGCTGTGACTGGAGGAGCGCTTTGGAATGTTTTAAATAAAATATTTTCACATGGTCTCTCAACAACATGATCATGAGGAATACGTTCACCTATAGCTGAATCAATTTCAACAAATCCCTCTTGTTTATTCAAATCACGAAAATATATATTTGCTGTTGAACGAATTGGTTTATTTGATGAATTATATGATCGTGAACTATTTCGACGCGGTGAAAGTAACGAACGCTTTTCATCAATTTCTATTTCTGGCTGTTCATCATCATCATTTGAATTCTTTGTATCACCATTATCACGTGATGATGATGCTATAAGTGGTTCTTCACGAACGCTTGTTAATGTTGATATTGTACATACAATAAATAAAAAGGTAGCAATATAACAAATCACACTAAATTCACCACCTACATCAAAAATAATTCATGCAAATTTTTGAAATATTTATTTATTTTTTTTACCATCTTTCTTAAACATCGAAATATGTGTCCATTTTATTGTACCAACAATAAAACCTAAACCTCCACCAAAACCTATTTAAAATAAATATTGTTTTCATTACCAACATATCATCATTTTCTACCTCCTACAATTAAATAAAAACAAAAAAAAAAATAATTTTTCAAAAAATTCATTCATTTACCAAGAATAGCATGTATATTAAATCCTCGTTCTTGATCCGATGGATTTGTTGTATCAATCAAATAAGCACGTATAGGTGCATTAGCACTATCCGCACAAAAATCTAAATAATATTCCACAATTAATCAATCAAACATAATTGTTTATTCTTTTTTTTACCGATTAAAGTAACTCCAACAGCTGTTAATACAACTGCTCTAATTGGGATCTCCAAAAAATAAAGTAGAAAATACATAAAACTGAAGACAAACTAACCGTTTCAGATGCAGTTGAATCACCGAAAAGTTCACCGAAATCTGTACTATTCAATAACAATGCAATACCGATATAAGCACCTTAAGAAATAAATTTTATTTTTGTTTCAAATAAATATTTTCTAAATAAGTCTACCAATGGCAAATGCTAGAATAAATGGCCTTCGTCTTCCCCATTGACATTTACATGTATCACTCCACATACCAACAATTGGTTGAAAAAAAAAACCAAGAATTGGACTTATAAGCCAAGCCATTGAATAGTACCTTTATTAATAAAAACTGAAAATAAAACAAAATTAAAAAAAAAACATACGATTCATCTACATGTAGTGAAGTTAAAATCGGTACAGTAAGTGCTGTTTCAACTGCTTCTATAAATTCAATCACAAGAACAAATAAAACCAAACGTAAAATAACCCAAAAACTTTTTGATGGTCGTTGATCTAAAAACAATATACCAAGTATAAAGAAACAAAAAGAAAATATGATTGATTATCAGGTATGAATAGAAATCTATAGAATTTACTGAACAATAGTCAAACATATGATTCACTTTTTTTTCTTATGATACATATATATGTTCATTTCGGTATGAGTGAGAATCTATAAAACAATAACATTGATCCAGATGATTATACACACTTCATTCTATTCAATGCGTACCCAGCTGCCAATTTTTTCTTCTATTTCCTTGTTTACATCCATGTGGACCAAAAGACTCCAAAAGAAAAAGAGATACGATAGATATTCACATCTACATCCAACGAGAAACTCTCAGAAAATGGTAGCTCATCAACCAAAATCATCAAGAGATTGAATAATTGTTTTCTTTCTTCTTTACTTAAAATGATAATTATTTCTTTTAACAATATCAATGAATAGAGCAGCCCACTTAAATAAAATGCGTCGTATTTATGTGCCGCTCATGATAGTATCGCCCACTCTACCACGAAAATATGTTGCAATCAGAATGTCTCTTACCATAAATGTATCGTAGTCTATCGGCACACTAGTCATTCAGTGTTTTATTTCGCGCATACAACTACCTATAAACAATTCTATTTAGTATACCCAATTTATACATTTTCGTATATATTCTTTTTCTAGATTAGTCATTTATATCCGAGAACATGTGAAGAAATTGATCATGAATGAACTGCCTTGAAGCGATCTGATCGAGATCAAATTGACTCAGGACTGGAGATCTTAAGAGTGATTCTCTGAGAGACTCAGACACCGACGATGGAGCGACATTCCAGAATTTGCTGATTCTTTGATATGTTATAGAGGACATCGAGTGAAGTAGATCTTGAAATTTTCAGCTCTATCCGACAAGTTTTGATATCGAAATGACTTAAAAAATGGACTGGATTTTTTTACTATTTTTTCTCATTTTCAGCTGTTTTTGCCATAATGTCGAGTCACCGCTTTCGATGCGCCAACAATGGATCGATCTAATATTTTTATCTACGAAAGAGCTCATCGAGCGCTATCGACTAGGATATTTTTCCTTTTTGGCCCATGAAAAAAAAATTTTCTGAAAATTACCCAGAAACCTGACCAGAGGATCAACATAATTCAACACTAATCATCGCGCTATATTGACGCTTCTAGGGAATTTCGAGAAAATTTTTTTTTCATGGGCCAAAAAGGAAAAATATCCTAGTCGATAGAGTTCGATGAGCTCTTTCATAGATAAAAATATTAGATCGATCCATTGTTGGCGCATCGAGAGCGGTGACTCGACATTCTGGCAAAAACAGCTGAAAATGAGAAAAAATAGTAAAAAAATCCAGTCCATTTTTTAAGTCATTTCGATATCAAAACTTGTCGGATAGAGCTGAAAATTTTAAGATATACATAGCTCGATATCCTCTATAACATATCAAAGAATCAGCGGATTCTGGAATGTCGCTCCATCGTCGATGTCTGATAGTGACTGATTTTCTCAGAGAATCACTCTTAAGATCTTATTGTCTAAATCTAAGTATAGGTTATTGCTAATTTGACTTAAACTAAAAAAGGAGTCACTTTCGATTTTTTAGAAAAAATAGTCGACGAGTCGAAAAATTGATTCAAATCATGGTTTCAGAGTATGTCGCAACGAGCATATCGTATCGTACTTTAATGACTCGTGTATTGTGTTGCAAAGTATGAAACATTTTATCTTAGCGTGTGGATGTATAAGACGACAGATAGCAAGAAAAGAACGAAAAAAAAGAAGAGAGACACACACAAACATATTCATTTACAGGCATATACAATTTTCTTTGTTAGAGTGCTCTCTAGCAGCCAATCAGTAGTATGATCATCCAGTGTTATTGACACTTCTCTTCTCTATTATCTAGGTTATCGAAATTTTTCTTGTTCTCAGTCAACTCCCTGTTCATTAGATACTCATTTCTATCAAAAAATACCAACACCTTCACTGATAATTCTTCTAAATAATAGCTCA
>CAJNOP010002374.1:0-18000 GCA_905250075.1 Rotaria sp. Silwood1 | reverse complement strand
TCACTACCGAGCTACGAAACTCTTTTTCCTGTTTAATATTTTTCTTTATTATTCTATTCATAGATTGTTTCTCTTATGATTTTCTTTTTGTCAATAAACGATATTCAATTTGTTCGAGAGTGCTTTTTCACTCTTCAAACAACTTCATTTTGCTTTAAATGCCACTAAAATGAGTTTTAAAAGAACAGCAATCTTGCACTTATTCCTGTAATGCCATTCAAAATAAAAATGTGTTCAATTTTGAGACTATAATAGAAGCAGCAGCCGATGGTATCGAAGCTTAAGGTTGATGGATAGATTTGAAGAGAAGACTTTATAAACTGCATGAAAGTCAGCGAATCAATTATCAACAGTGAAAACTAAATCTATAAAATTAAACTATTAATCACTTCGGCATCACAAATCTTTTGTTCACGGTATTGATTAATTTTTCTATGATAAGCATCAATAACAAAATAAAAACGTATGTTACTAAACAATTTTTTTATTTGTTCAACTACAATTTGAAAATGAGTTGATATTTTAGAAAGGATCCATAAAATAACCATCTAAAACAGTAAAACCCCGGTCAGTGAAAAATTTTAGTTTTTTAAATGAGTTTGATAATTTGAAGGAACGTTAAAAGTTATTCAAAAACTCAAACTTGGACAATTCTTGGACATTGTCTTCGAATACATCTGGTCACTTAATACAGAGTATCCGAAAAATCGTCTACCAATATGTTTTTCATGTATCTTAGCTGTTTCATTTAAAATTATCAACTAAAATATTGTTTTTCAAATTGTTGGTGAATATACCGAGGTTTTATTTATACGATTGACTTTCGATACTATTCTGCAAAACTATTACCATTGTTTGAAATACAAAAATATTTCTATTTTGATGAGATGCGAATAGAACATTATGCAATGTCTTTGTTTTTAATTATTTTGTCTTTGTTTAGTAACTCTCTGTAAATTTCGCTTCAAAGAGAAGGTTTGAAAAATTTTTCAATATACATATTCTTGTAGAACTCCACAAGCTCTATCTAACCACAAGAAAATATCAAAGAAAAAAAATCATGATCGAATTTTCAATTACTCACATCTCACAAAAATAACACAATTTTTGTATTTCGAGCAAAAGTAATAGTTTTGCCGAATATTATAGAAAGTCACTCATATAAATAAAAACTCCGTATATTCGACTATAATTTGAAAAAAATATTTGTTGAGAACTTTCAATGAAACAACTAAGATATATGAAAAACATTTTGGTAGATGATTTACCGGATACCCTGTAAATTTCACCAAAAATCTTTGTTTGTTAAAAACTATGCTTTTTCGATTATTTTTGTTTATGAATTTCTTTTTTCACAAAATTTTGACAAAATCCATTGTCAAATTATGTTAATTGATGAAGCCAAATCTGTTCTACAAAACAATATATTTCATATATCACATTAAATAATTTATTTAAAAAAAAATTCATTATAATAAATTAAATCGATCATTTGTTTGATCTATTTTACATTCTTTGTTTTACCATTCTCTTTTCTGTTATGCCATTAATTTTCAAAAGCTTCAGATAAATTCTATATACCATTGTAGAGTGGCAAAAGATGTATCTTTTGGTAAAAAAATGTTGATGATAACTTTCCAACAAGTCTACGATAATGTTCTCGACAAATTCTAAGTTATTTGATAAAAGTTCTAGAAAGTCATGCGAAACATCGTCAAATTGTCATGTACTCACTTTTTTCTTGTTGATAAGATTAAAAAAATAAACAGATACTTAGTGTTGGAATATTTCATAGGGTATCGTTTCTCAGTTATAACTTAGAAAAATGTATTGTACTAAAGATTTTACTAATAATATGATATGAAATTGTCATTCTGGATAGAATCAATATACCTAACATTTTTTTTTCTATAGATAATCATAAGCATTTGTAATCATAATATGAACTATTATGATTATAATTTATTATTCAATAAATTTGTAGAAATTTTTTCCAATTTATCTTAGATTTTCTATATCTCTATTGCATCATCATTTCATTTGTATTGAGAAAATATTCTTGTAAATTTTTTAAATAATGTCAAATTAATATTAGTTAGTTAAAGTTATCAATTACAAGATTATTAGAGTAGTTCATATGTACAATTCTTTCTGCTAGTATCACACTCGAACATGAATCATCTTCTTATATTCATTAACTTTCTATAGGAGTCTAGATACTGCTATAGATACCCGACCAACTAATTGTATTATTCTGATGATTATTACATATTTCCTTCGTCTTTTAAATGAATTAGGATACCAACGACTGATACTAGAAGAATGAATTTTTCAATATTTTCAATATCATTTTTTAGATTACTAGCCGATGTACCCGGCGTTGCCGGAGTAAATTCAACATATCATTTATGAAAAATTGGAAAACGTAGCCTTATGGTTTCCTATAAGTTACGGATCTTGCAAGTCGCCAAATGAGCTTAAATTCCTTTCGATTTTAAAACTTCGTCAAAGATTTTGACATTTCTAAATTTAAATATTTTTACTCTTTTTAATATTTTGTGAAACACGATTGAAAATGCCCGTTGAAGTTCACAGCAAGAAAAATGAACACCACCCTGCCCCACCGACCACGATACAGATTCTCGATATGCAGCTCTCAGGGGCGCAAATAGTGTTCAAGAATGAGGGCAGGTAGGATATTTTTGAGTTTGCAACCCATTTTCTTGCTGGAGGTTGGTGGTCATCGTAAATTGGAGGATGGATTAACGAAAAATTTTCCGAAAAACACAGGAAAAAACAGGCATTTTTTGCTTTTGGCGAGCGAAAAACAGAAAAATTTTCTAAATTTAGGGGCGAGATAACCGATCTCCCCAACATTTGCGTCGCTAACACCTCTTCTTATCTTCTGGAAGATGTTCAGTGTGGTGCGAGTCTTACATTACAATGAAAACGGCTCCATTGTATTTCACATTTTAATTTTGTACGGATACTGTTGATAGACTTTTTCGTTTTGTGAGTTTCTCTAATTTGAGATAAATGGTTTGAACGTTCAGAATAGAATAATGGGATTACTGAAGGTTTGCGTGGTTCGATAGAAGAAAAACTTTTCTATTGAATAGTCGTATTTCAAACCAAAGCTCAATCGGAAATCCTTTTTGTAATATAGTTTCTAAAATATATACCAATGAATTCACCTGATTGATCGGTTTGTTTGCCAATCCGTTTTTATGAAATTCTTATGCTTCAGAATCTGTTGTGTCGAATGGCGAAAACCACATGTCTTTATCACCTTTCGTTTTCGAGTTATTGAAAAAACAGTCACACACACGGGCATTTTGGATGAGACACCTGCTGAGGTGCTTCAGCAATGCGATTACTAAGCACTCTAGAGATCAAAATTTGGATGGAAAAGTAGTCCTTGATCTTTCCCTGGACGAAGAAGTATCACATGCAAAGTTTGATTGCACTGGCTCCTAAAAGGTCCAAATGGATAAAGAACAAACAAACAAACAAACATTCTTCTTTATATACTAAATAATAATGAGATGTCTATGAGTCTCATAGAGTAGTTCAATTCTTTTTGTATTCATTTCTTTCTTGGTATATATTTATTTCAGTTCTTTTTTTTATTGTAATCAAGTCAAAGTTCTGTCAAATTAATATTTATCTTTATCAGTAGAATTTTATATATTCTGTATTAGTTTTACTCATGATATGTAATTTTGTTATTAATACATCTATACCAATCCACACTCATATAGAAATGGACAAATCAAATCAAATCATTCTTAACTTGACAGTAGAATAGAAGTTATGTCATACATATTTTTTTGCAATAAAAGTGTATATTAGATTCATATTACGTAAAATTATACTTTTTGTACTAATATGAAAGTTTCATTAATAATGCTTGAACCTAATTATTAGTTGATAACAACACTTGAAACACATATTAAGGATGGCAAACAATTATCAATACCAAAGTGAGAAAGTTTTTTCTTAGATATTCGATTGAAGAATATTTAAAAAAACTCGAAAGTTAATAATAATATATTTATCAAAGATTATATGAATTAATTATCTTAAAGATGATAATAATCATTAGAAAAGGTTTTTTTTATTAATCTATCAATAAAATACAAATCATAGAAGAAATTGTCAAAGAAGATTTTTATAGGACCGATACTAGAAATACTCAGTAATATATACTCATAATAGAAAAATGATATTTTCTATTTATTTGAGAACAACATGAAACCATAATATAATCCCTCCTAGCAATGTAAAGTGAAATTCAACTAAAACAAGGTTCTTCAGCTTGAATAAGTTTCTATTTTTACGTATTAATAATGAATACAATAAAAAGACGAACATATATGAAATTTAAATGAAGTTAATTGCTGTTTTTAGTTTATTAGTATAACTAAGTTCTAAGACGATGAAATAGATTCATATTGAATAAAAGAAAAAAAAACAAATTGTGAATGTCTTTTACCAAGCAATTCGTACAATAAAACTACGTGGATATTTGCGTACGTAAAATTTTCTTAATTCATCAATTATTAACTAGAGCATGCCGAATCCAAGTGTTGGCATAACATATTTGACTGGCATTCGACCTGTACCAAACACTCGATTGAACCAACCAATTTGTGTTAGAAGTAATTGAGTACCAGAGCGTACGATTAGCGAGGGGAAGCTGGGGGATTTCCCCCCGCAAAATTTTTTCGTCCAGTATAGCTTTCTCCTTGAAAATTTTCTTTAGAAGTGGTCTGCAGATTATAAAAATTTTAGTGAACCGAATGAACGGTGCAAAAGACAACCATTGATTTTCTCAGTCAGAATGTCTTCACTCAATGTTGCAAGAAAAGCCAGTTGTTGTTTCATCAAGAGAGTTAATCGACTTAATAGCTGAGCAAAACTGATATATTTTCTCTTCAAGTTCGAAGTATTTTCTATTTGGGTCCAAAGTATGTTCTCTTTAGATTGAAACTATCCACTCTGAAATTGATCCATTTTCTCTTTGGATCTGAGCTGTTATCTCTTTGAACTTGATTCATTCTCCTTTGGACTTTGATTTACTTTCTCTTTAGATCTGAGATATTTTCTCTTTGGACCGATAGTATTTTCTCTTGAAAACTCGTTTATATTCTCTTTAGATCCAAACTATTTTTTCTGAAATTAATTCATTTTCTGTTTGGATCTGAAGTATTATCTCTTTGAAACTGATTATTTCCCCCCTTGGATGATCTAAAGAGAAAATAATTTCGATCCAAAGGAAAATGGTTCAGTTTCAGAGAAATAAGTTTAGATCTCTAGAGAAAACGCTTTAGATTCAAACAGAAAATAGTTCACACTAAAGGTGATATTGAATCAGTTTCGCTTAGCTGTTTACTAGACTAACTTTCTTGATGAAAAAACAACTGGTTTGTCTTGAGACATCGAGTGAAGGCTTTCTAGTTGACGAAGGACCGTTTTTAACTGCCAAATCACTTTTGAGTTTGGACGGTGCGCATAAGGCAGCTCCCACTGATGTATGAAACATACTACAAGAAGAAACCTCCTTAGGCCTCATGTACAGGCTTATGGGTATACTATTGCAATTTTGGCCTATGGCATGATGTATACAAACAAATCGAGTAATGGTATTTCGGCCTGAGGCCCAATATATAAACAGGTCAAGTAGAAAGCAAAATGTCCTGAAAATTTCAGCTTAAAAAAATACTTTTTCTCAAGATATTGAAGTGTTAAAAAATACTCATATTCTACGAAAGATGCTAGAGTTGTCTATTTTTGAAAGTCTTAATATTTGAGGAAGGAAATTTTCTTTTGACCTGGAACTTTCAGGACAGTTTAGTTTAGTCACTAATAGGCCTGTTTGTGTACTAAATCTCAGCTCGAAATATCGATACTAAGCTTGTCAGTACACATCATGCCATCTCTAGTCGTAATTCTGTTCATTCCTTGAGAAATCCTGAAAGGATCTTTCAGGATGCTGCATCTCAAGGATCTTGTCAAGTTTTTCTCAGGATTTTGCCTCAACTCCTGATAATTCCTGTTTACAGAATTTTCACGGATAATCAAGATTCTGTTCAGAATTTTTTCAAGTTTCAGCCCAATTTTTTTTAAAGTCACGAATGAAGAATCATACTAGTATTCTGTTATGATTTTGCTTAGGATCCTTACAGAAATAATAGAGAGGATTCTTCCAAGGTTTCATCACGCTTTAGAGAGCATCTGATCTGGATTCTTATACAAGGATCCAGCCAGCTATTTTAACTGAATTAGAGGAGGATCTCGACAAGAATCCAACAGAAGGGTGTATTAGTGGCTGCGACTGTTATAGTTAACATGAGATGAACCCGCATTCACACCCACAAGTACATCATGCTTCTGCTAAGAATCTTAATTAAATCTTGTTTCGAATCATGCGAGGATCTTGAAATTCCATAGTTACATACTTCTTTCAGAATTTAATCATTTTCTCAGGAAAGAGGAGCGAATTCTTGAAGGATCTTGATTGAACCCATTAAGAATTTGGCATGGAAACAGCAAGAATTTCCTCTAGGGATAGGCTAAAATCGCAGTAAAATGCCTATGCATCTGGACACAAGGCTTAAGGGGATTTCTTCATATGATTTTTCCATACATCAACAGGGTCTACCTTACGCAGAGTTCGAATTCAAAAGCGATAAGACAGTTCAGAACAGTCTCTCGTCAGAAAAAATGGATGGCTTCCTTTTGCATAGTGCATTCGGTTTCCTAAAATACTATAATCTACTAAGTGCCTGCCAAGAAAATTTCTTAGCAGAACATCATAACGGAAGAAAAAATTTGGGAGGGAAGGCTGGAGAAATCCCAAGTTCCCGCTACCGACTCCTCCCCCTCGTTAATCGAATGGCTTGTAAGTTTCAACCGAGAATATATTTTACTGTAAAAGCCTAATTCAAAGAGCTGTTTCTCTCTAGCTTTGGGAGACTTTCTCCCTTGAATCTCCCCCCCCCCCCCTCTAATCAAAACCAAACGAAAGCTATGGAAATAATTGACAAAGATAGCGAACAGAGATGTGTAAGAGAGTTTCGCAATGATATTCTTCATTTTAATAGAGTTTCAACTATTTATTGATTGTCCTTGTCTCTAAATGAATATCTATCTAATCTTTAAAACTGTCTAAAGATTTCAGGTACTATCTAATCAAAATTTGTCGTTATATAATAAATAATCAGCTATGTGTTTTTCAATCCTTTCAAATGAATAACAATTTAATCCTAAGCACTATTTAATTAATATTCATAGAAATTGAATAGAAATACTCAATTGTTTATTTATTCTAACTGATTTTCTTATGAGAATATTGAGATAAATTTGAAGATACTTTGATGAACAGCATTTTAATTTCAAGTATAATTTTATAAATATTCATAGCTGTTTAAATATCACTTGACAACTTATTTGTTTTATTTGTTTTTGTTGAGCAAAGAAGAAAAAGTTTGGATGTATGTAAATGAACAAAAACAAAAAATATTCTATAATCAATGTTCTTTTCTTTGAATTTAAAAACTGTTGAAATCAAATATTGAATGTTTATAATGAAGAGGAAAAAGATAAGTTTATATATACATCAAAAGTGACGCCTTTATTAGAGTTGAATAATATGAAAATAAATAACTGTTATGAGCAGAATATTTGCTATTATATTATCTTTCAATAACAATAATCAATTTTTAAGTGATTAGTAGTTTTCTCATAGAAAATGTGTACTTTTGTTAATCAATGTATAAAAAAAACAATAAATCAATAATTAACATTCAATTACAAAGTAGTAGAATTTATCAGAAAGAAATTAAATCATAATGCAACAAAAAAAAAGAACTTGTTAGCGCAGCCTCTTTGAAACTGAAATGTGGAACTCACATATCTTCTTTGATTTCATTATACTAATCACAAAATATCCAATATTTAAATTCTTCAAAAGATAATAGTTCTTTTCTAACGATAATCGATTATCAGAAAATGCTATCATTTATTATCTCTATATTTCGAACAGAAATTTTTTCTTTTTTTTTTTGGCAAAGTTGCTATGATCTGTAATGGGAATGTCTGTAAGAGGAGGGAGACCCAGAAAAACTTGACTTTAAAACTTACACTCACTATTTTCTTCGAAAATATATGTGAGTTCCAGAAAAAAATCTAAAAAATATTCAATATCAGTAATAAAAGAAAAAGCCAACCACATGAAGAACATTTTTCAAACCTACTATGCAGAAAAAAAAATCGGAAATATGGTATAATAAATAAGAAAAAAAAACAGATACAAATGAAGTAAATATTAATCATAACGCATGTGAATTATCTACTTAAATCGTTAATAATCTTTATATTGTTTTTTTTTAAATTAAAAAAGTAGTGATGTGAATTTATACCGATTTTGAATTTAATTTATTTTTATTTGAATTTCTTTTAAATTAATAAGAAAATGATTTCACTATCAAAAAAAAAAGTTAATTTAATCAAAAGATTTTAAAAACATCACTTTTTTTCAAAATGATATGGTTTTCAAAGTTTTTCTGCCTTGATTTTAACCATTTTTTTTTTTGGTTAATAATTAAACTGTGTAGGTAACACTTGATTTTTAAAAAGAAAACTATTCATACATTTAGAAAATGACGTTTACTATTAATCATTAAGAATACGTAATTCTTCTGATTTTTTTTAAAGTTTTTTGATTACACTAGTTTTTTTTGTTTTGTTTTCCATTAAATTGATTTGTTTATATAAAGTTAACAGAAGATAAAAAAAAAACTTAAGTGTTTTCTCTTGGTTTTTTTTTTTTTTGTTATCGAAAATCATTTTTATCAGGTTAATTAAAAAGTTAGATTGCATCTCTTTTTCTCTTGAATGAGGCGCACCTAAAAAAATGTCTACCTATCGAATTGTAATGATTACATAAGGACACTGTACAAAAATAAAAGAATGAGTAGTATGTGTATTTACATCATGAATCAACTTTCATCAATATTAGGTGTGGCGGATAATTATCGTCATTAGTTGCTTATATACTTTAGTGATACGGTTGAATAGATTCGTGTCTTGTTGATTGTGGACGAAAATCAAAGCTATTAGCATGCTGACAGTGTGGGTGGGGGTTGAAATTTTGTCCTCAATTAAGAAGTAGCCAATTTATATGACATTCAACAAGATAATCATTTGATGATGAACGTATATGAAAATAAAGGTAACAGAGTCAATATTCATGAAGAAAATGTATCTTTAGATAATAGATCTTTCATTAAATATTGAGTTCTCTCTCTTTTGACATTGCACTATTGTTCCGAACATCTAAAATGAATATTAGAGTATGTAGTTTTTTGTTTGGTTTTAAAAATTATATTAGTATCCATTGGAATCATTTATTTATAAGATTATTTCATATTTCTTCCGAGTAAAAAAGAAAAAAGGATCTTTAAGAATACAAACTTCAATCATACAACAAGAGAACATTAGTTCGAAATTCAAACGATTTTCTTCGTATATCTATATTGAACTTATTATTATTACCTTTAATAACACATTAGATTTTTATCTTTGACATATCTCTGCGTTCTTTTTTGTTTTTTGTTCACTATGCTGCTCATATTAAATCAAAATAAAGTAGAACAAAATACAAATAAATAACTTCAATCATATGTTAGTAATGAAAATTATTCTTACGAAGAAAGTTCTTCAAGAAATGAATCGATTCTTTTTTTTTTGAAGCATATCAAATTATATGTAATTAATTGTGCTGATTTTGAATATCAGAATTCTAGAAGCCCTTTGATTTTTGAAGATTTAATGTCATAAAAATCGATCCTTCTTTTTTTTATTTAAAGAGATTGTATGACAGATTTTAAATCTAATCATAAGTGAAAATATTCACAAGAATATTTTTCTATTACACATAGTTGAATCTGAAATATCTTATACTAAAATGAATTGTAAAACAGAAAAGATTAAGTACAATAAAGGTGTTTTTTTTTGTCATTTTTTAAGATGAAATTATTTCATATTATGAAAAAATAAACAAATAATTAAGTTTATGTACTACATTTCATAATCTCAATTGATTAAATATTTGTTTTATAAATCTATTTCATTATATCAATATTTTATATTGTAGAAAATTAGCATTTGTCTACTTATATAGTGAGTGATTTATATTAATATTGACTATACTCCTACTATTCCATATATATATATATACAGGGGGGTGCAAAAGTCACTTAACTCAAAAGAAAATTGGATATCTCCATTACGGCTCGAGCAAATGAGCTGATCTTTTTCCCAATAATAGAGGCATGTACAAGCTTCATATCCATAAAGACATGCCAAGAGAAACCCTTTGTTTAGTATCACTATTGACCTCAACAAGAAAAATTTATTTTTCACAGTCTGAAAAAAAAGGCGCTTTACCCAAAAAAAGTTCAATATCTCCATTACGGCTCGAGCAAACGAACTGATTTTTTTTACCAATGACAGAGGCATGTACAAGCTTTATATCCATAAAGACATGCCTAGAGAAAAGCCGTTTGTTAAGTATACTGTTTTCCATTCTACCTATGAAAAAGTAAAATTATTTTATTGAGGTCATTAGTAATACTTTATAAGGGCTCTCTCTAATCTTATCCGTATGGATTTAAAGTGTGAACATGCTTCCATTGTTGGTAAAAAAATCAGCCTGGTTGTTCGGACCATAGCGGAGATATTTAATTTTTCCTTGGCATCGTAACTTTTGGGCCATATTCAGGGTGGTGCAAAAGCCAGTCTACCAAAATAAAAATTGAATATCTCCATTACAACTCGAGCAAACAAGCTGATTTTTTTACTAATAATAGAGGCATGTTCAAGCTTCATATTTATAAAGACATGTCTAGAGAAACCCTTTGTTAAGTATCACTATTGATCTCAACAAAAAACGTTTTACTTTTTGACAGATAGGAGAAAAAACAATATACTTAACAAAGGGTTTCTCTTGGCATGTCTTTATGGATATATAGCTTGTACATGCCTCTATTATTGGGAAAAAAATCAGCTCATTTGCTCGAGCCGTAATGGAGATATCCAATTTTCTTTTGAGTTAAGTGACTTTTGCACCCCCCTGTATATATGATATACAATTCAAGTATATCTCCATTATAATGTGATAAGTGTAAAAGAGATGTAAGAATGATTATAAAATTAGTTTTTTAATAGCAACAAGATTTAGTATAAGACAATGTTGATATCAAAAAGAATAGACTATCAAAATGATAGAATTTACTTTTATAGAAAAGTTAAAAAAATAAAGTTTGTATAGAGTTACTTCATCTTGAATAGATATTAATATTTTGCAATTACATTTTTAATATTATTTTATAATAACAATATGACTTAGTCATCGAATATTTTCTCTTTTTGGTTCTTCGTATAACATACATATAGGTCGTTTCAAACTAGCGTATTAATTTATGTTTACTCTAGAGCATATCCATCTGAAACATACCACGTTTACATCGAAGTTCGGCGCCAGCGACGGGACCTAGTCTATCTTGTAGAGAATTTTTTTCTGATTAAAACGTACGTGGTGAAACACTCGGAAGTGATGCGCGACTTGAGATAGAGGCAAAATACTTTTATGCTGATAGTGGTAAGCTGCTTCCAGAACAAAAATTTTGACCCCTTATATTTTTACATGATTGGGTAGAGCTCGTCGAGCTGATCACGAATATCATCTTTAAAATATTTTTCGATCGAATTTTGGCTGAAAAATCTTCGAAATATGAGTAACACCCTCAAAACCTGGACTTTTCAGTATTTTTCAGTAAATTTCAAGATTTCGCTCATTTAGACCAATCGTAAATCTTTGAAACTGATTAATTGGGATTCAGCGTCAGAAAATGAGTCGAATTGTGTAGTCTTTAATTAGCTCCAATGATTTACCATTGGTTTAAATGAGCGAAATCTTGAAATTTACTGAAAAATACTGAAAAGTCCAGGTTTTGAGGGTGTTACTCATATTTCGAAGACTTTTCAGCCAAAATTCGATCGAAAAATATTTTAAAGATGATATTCGTGATCAGCTCGACGAGCTCTACCCAATCATGTAAAAATATAAGGGGTCAAAATTTTTGTTCTGGAAGCAGCTTACCACTATCAGCATAAAAGTATTTTGCCTCTGTCTCAAGTCGCGCATCACTTCCGAGTGTTTCACCACGTACGTTTTAATCAAAAAAAAATTCTCTACAAGATAGACTAGGTCCCGTCGCTGGCGCCGAACTTCGTGTATAAAGTGGTATGTTTCAGCTGGATATGCCCTCCTATGATAAGAGGCAATTGTTAATATTGTCTTATAGTAAATATATATTAGTTGGTTAGTATGAAACGGCTTCTATGTGTGCTATACGAAGAATGAAAAGTTAAAAAAAAAACATACTCGGTGGCTACGCATCATATTGTTATTATTGAATCGTTGTAAAACATGTAATTGTACAATGTCTGTATCTATTCAATATAAATGTACTCCATATAGAATTAAGTTTTGCAAATTTTCTATAAAAGGAAATTCTTTCGTTTTAATATTCTATTCTTTTCAATACTATAACATTGTCTTTTACGAATTCTCGTTGTTGTTAAAAATAAATTTTATAATCCTTTATAATGTTCGTTGAAAAAGAAAAAGAGTATCAAAAAAAAAACAAAAAAATGAAAATCATCATATCAAATATCTGAATAAAACATGTCAAAGTGCATATTTAATACAGTATACAATACGTGTTTTCTCTACATTACACGTCGAATGACAGAAATAAATCAAGTCTTATTGATAGTCATAGAAAATCTTATTGTATTTGCTAATTGTTCAGTCTTTTCAATACTAAAATTTTCTATTAATTGTATTATGCAAATGGACTTATATTAACAGATATGCCTATCAATGAAGATTTGAAAATTTTGTTTTATGTTCATATTTTATTGAGATTAACTCAAATAAATCGTTTTTTTAGTGTATGCTTTTTTTTATAGTTTCAGTATACTCAGGCCTAAAGCAGTCTAAACGTAATTCGTATTGACAATAATTTCGATGTCCTATACATAGATGGTTTCCTTTTGTTTTAGATGAATAAGACATTTATTCACTTTCGTAAGTAGAGGTGTAAACCATCCGGCTGCGCGCCGCTGTGAAAAAGTTAGTTCACCTGTTGCACCGTCGCCACAAACGAAAATTTTTGATAAGAATATGATGTGCCGCCGCCATTGACATCGATACATATGCGATCGGTCATTTTCTCGTCTTTTAGAAGCAAAAAGGTTTTTTTTCTTTGATTGTCAAAGCCACCGCAGGTGCAGAAAAACATAAAGTGTAATAGCCGCTGACAATTAAAGCCGCCGTCGTCGGTGTAGAAAAACATAGAGTCTAGTACGTGCTGCCGCCATGGATAAAAACTGGGCCATTAAAACAGCCGCCGACGCTTGATCCTTCGGCTTACAGCTCTTCCCACGGAAAAATTCTTCCGAAAAAAACTGCAATAATCTGATGTTAACCGCGGTTTTGTTCTGCATTTTGAAAAATCGCGAAAGTCAGACCATTTATGCGTCTTTTAAAAACCGATTGAAATCGCGGTTTGTAATGTCGCGATGAGAAGAGAAAAAAACGCGGCTAGACCTGCAAAAACTCAGCTCGGATTATTCAGTAGACAGAGATATTATCCCTACAGTATATTTGTATCACAGTTCGAAACAGAAATTTTTTTGTTCAATTGAGATAGAGATATTGTCCTTTTAGTTTTAGTATATCGTAGTTAGACATACAAATTTTTTATTCAGTTGAGATAGAGATATTAGCCGTTCAGTTTGAATATTCCTTAGTTCGGAATAAAATTTATATTACTTAATATAGAATAGATCTCCTCAATCCTTCTTTTAGTAGAGAACAGTCTTCCTAAACCCGTTCATATACCCTTTTTAAGGTATATAATAAGATTTATGCAGCTCATAAATCTTTTTAAGGATCCATGTCATGAAAATCGGGACGATTTTGCCGATTTTTGAAAAAAATCAACGTAAAATCGCAATTAGTCGTATCTGGTGAAATAATCGGCAGTTAAGTCTGATTTTATCGCAATTTCAGAGAAAAAAACGATATTTTCGAAATCGACGATAAATCACCTTGATAAATCGTTATTTAATCATTAATATCTTTCATCGATTTTAAAAATGGACTAGATTGAACGCATTTCAAAATCGAGAGGTGAATTTAATTTTTCAAACATTTTGAAAGATATTCATACAGATTTGAAGTCCAAAAACAGTATTATTTTCTATCCGAGTGTCACTATTGTGACGTAACGAGATTGGACAATTTCGAATAACAATCGAAATGAACTAAACTAAATGATCAGTATGCAATGAATTAGATCAAATGATGCTTTCATGCTATATTTTCTATTTTAGATGACATTTTTTTAAATTAGAAGATTCGGTAACGAATTAATTTTAAGGTAAATCATACAATATTTCACGAATGTGAGTTTTTAAATGAGCTCGTGTTTTTTAACGAAATTCTATCGTTAAATCGTTTAACGCCATAACTTTAACCCAGCTCGATGATTCCGGCCTCCGGATCCGGTTCGAACCGGCAGGAAACGCCAAATTTTCCGTCCAATTTCCACCAGTTCCCGCGTCATTCCCGCCGAAGCCGGCTGAAAAAGTTACTGGGACAGGGTGGCAGTATTCTGGCCGGAAAGTCTCCGTACCCGGAACCACCCTATTCCGAAAAATTTCCGTTCACCGGAAAACACCGGAAACCACACCATATCCCGACGGAAACCACAGTGATCCGCCGGAAACAAAAACGGAAAACACCGTACCCTCCAGGAACCACAGCAGAAAAGATCGTACCCGATCCTGCCCCTACGACGTAACCTTATTTCGGAAAGATCTTTTAGGACTTTAATTTCCTGAATTCCTTCATAGAGTCCGAAAAATAATCTAGAAAAGAAGGATATTCCAGGAACAGATCTTTAAAGATCTTTTTTTATAAAAAGAGCTGTTCCAGTCCCTAAAATACCTTAAAATTAAGGCAGAGTCGCGAAAAGACCTTTAAAGATCATTCTCACTGAAAAAGCTCTTATAGTCTCGAAAATATTGTATGATAGGATACTTCCCAAAAAGCACCCATTAGCTTTCCACGCAAGACTCTTCTATTCCCGCAATGCTCGCTGGTTATGGAACCTCGTAAGTCCGCTGCTTATATGAGCCTTGGTACATGATTGTCGGTATTCGAATAGATCGAAGCATGTGTGAACGCTATTTTTGTGAAGTGGATGTATGTAGGCTTTCTCTTGTTACTTGTTTCGTACCTGTACAGGTGTCTCATGCCACTGCTATCTACTGCAACACTGGAATAAACGTTAATGGGAAGTGCACTCACATTTATGGAGATGAGAACCACGTCTTAAAAAGACTCAAAAAAATCTCATTGTATTCCGATTAATAATACTCAAGAATTATTTTTTAATTCATGTTACTCTTGGGTGGGTTCTCACTTGAACGGACTGTCACGTGCGATGTACTGCTATTTATATTGAGGACCATGTCTTATCAAGACTCAAAAAATGTGATTTTAATCCAACCAATAATAGTCAACAATCGATTTTTCGTCCATGTTACTCTTGACTGGGCGCTGATTAGAATGAACTCTACTGATTGGTGCACTGCTACATATAGGGTGGACTGTGTCTTAAAAAGTTTGAAAAAAATCTTTTCAATCAGATTGTTAATACCCAAAAAGCATTTTTAATACATGTTACTCGTACCTGTTGTCTAACTTGAATGAACTCTAACACGTGCTGCACTCATATACATAGGGTGGATCGAGTCTCAAAATGACTGAAAAAAGATCTTTTTAATACATGTTACTCCTAGCTGTTTTGTACATCGAATGAATTCTAACACGTGCTGCAGTCTTATATATAGGGTGGGTCGAGTCTCAAAAAGACTGAAAAAGGATCTTTTTAATTGGATGGGTAATACGGAAAAAAGGATTTTTAATACATGTTACTCCTACCTGTTTTGTACGTCGAACGAACTCTAACACGCGCTGCACTCATATATATAGGGTGGATCGCATCTCAAAATGAATGAAGAAAGATTTTTTTTAATCGGATTGTTAACATCCAAAAAAGAATTTTGAATACATGTTACTCGTATCGCATTTGTAACTCGAATGAACTCAAAATAGGTGCCGCACTCATATATATAAGGTGAATCGAGGGTGTGGGTGTGAGTATGGGTGTAGGTAAATTCTATATCCGCACCCACACCCACACCCTCCGAGTCCTATCCTGTCGTGTCCTGTGATCGGATCCGAATTTCACAGCTGAATTTCAAACGGTCTGATCAGGGCTTCGGAACCAGAGCGGAAACGACGGTATATGGTTCGTATCCTGTCGTGTCCTGTGACCGGATCCGAACTTCACAGCCGAATTTCAAACGACCGGATCTGGGCTTCGGAAACAGACTGGAAACGACAGTGTATGGTTCGTATCCTGTTGCCGCCCTAAGACGCCGGAACCGCATTCGGAAACCGTACCGAAAACAGGCATCCGTATCCAAACATCGTCTCCGGACTCCGGAATTGATGGGAACTAAGCGGAAAACGGAGGCCGGATCCGATTTGGGAATTCTGCAGCAGAAATTCGCTGGAAATCCACCGGTTCCGGTGGTTTCCCGCGGTACGTCTTTGACCTGGGAAGCTTTAAATATTTCGTTTGTATATTGTAGATACTGGCAGTTTTAAAAATTCTTCATTTAATGTTTCTTCACATTTAGATCGAAATCAAAATTTCTTACTGTACATTGAAATCATCTTTTTTATTTTCTTTAGTAATATCGCGTTCTAATTTAATCGTGGATAATTGTGTACAGTCTATTAGTATGTTTTTATATGGAATGATATGCATGCACTATTTTTTAAATAAAATTTTCTATTACTTTTAACTGGTCTCAAGAGCAAATGAGAATATGCTAGTAAAAATTGAATTCGTATGAACTAAATTAGGGTTAGATGTAGAGGAATCAAGAGTAATAATCGCGATTTATCGCGAAAATAATCGAGAAAATCGATGATTAATCGCCGATTTAGCGCACGATTATCGTTTCCATGTATAGCGATTAATCGGCAATTTTTCAGCGATTTCAAGTACATGGGTGTTTATGAACCTCAAATACCCTTTCATATACCCTTGCTAAAGCTATTTGAAAGGATTAATGAGAATCAAATGCCCTTTTATATACCTTGCAGAAGAGTATATGAAAGAGTTTATGAAAATTTCATATACGGTTCAGATGGATATTTCATACGTTGCACTTTCATCAGCCCTTGAACGGTTTATTATTCTACGATTTTTTTACAGTGCGTATAGGATCGCGTACGGCGTATTTTGCGCCGTATATGATCGTATATGATTGCATATGAGATCGTATATGATCGTTTATGACTGTCGTAATGCTCGTTCTGAGATGAAAATAGTAAGTAATTATGTGCAATAAACTTTTGTTATTGTGAAAGAAGAAATCATAAATTATATTGCTCATTCATTCTCAACAATCGACAGTGACCAAGCGATAATTGATACAAGGTGAATAACTATCTAGGGAGCGACAAACGATAGATGTTAGGTTTTTCTTCGTCACGAATTTCTCCAGAAGTACAAGCAGACTCGAATAATGTTACCAACTCAAATCCACCCAATGTGTCTCTTAAAACGCAAAGTGAGTATACTTAACTACGCTCCAATTCTGACCTTATTCGATATTCAGAATTCTTGGTTATATCGCCAGTTTCTCATGACAGTTAGGCTCAATTGAGTTTCACTTCGATATCCTTCTTATTCTTTATCGACTATCAGTTTCCTCTATCGCTAAGAATACGTAGAAAGTTCATCTTATTGGGAACATACGGTGTTTATTTTCTGTTGAACT
>CAJNOP010002373.1:0-15543 GCA_905250075.1 Rotaria sp. Silwood1 | reverse complement strand
GGGGGGGGGGTCCAAATTTCTACCCTTAAACACTTCAACACTCCTTTCAGATCGTGTTTCACAAAAAAACCTTATAGAGACATCTTCTGAAGTCTTCATATGTATAAATTTCATTCAAACTAATTGACCTTTCTCATCACATGAAATACTATTTCTTTGGATCGACTGCAATATGATTGAATCATTTATGTATATATTTATTTATTGATTCATTCATTAGTAGCAGTTATTTTTCTTCATCTTTATTGTTCAATATAATATCATATGAAAAAGATAATACATGAAATAATATAGATTCTAAACAAGAATGAGATTAATACAAAAAAAAAGTAATTCAACGATACAATGACAATAACATCAAATTAATGTAACAAGTGACAAAAGACAAACTAATTTATTTGTTTTAAAAATAAATACCATCGAATAGTTTTTCACGTTTATTTGTTTTTACATTTGATTGAAGTTGTGTTGTCGATTGACCTGAAATTAAGAACACTACAGATAAAGACTTGACTTCATGAAAATTTAACGTTTAGAAATGCATCAACTTTATCTTGTCGTAAAAAGAAAAACATTTCATAATCTTCAGTATTGTCTATTTAAAAACAAATAGTTTAATGAAATGGTCGAAATCAATTGAGTAAGTTATCTCCGTCATTAATTTTTTTCATTAATGATAGGCGGGCAATGCAACATTGCTCGTGAATAGCAGACTTTCTAAAAACAAGAACACTTCAGATATGTGATAAATCTAATAGATTCATTTACAATTTTATAATCAAAAATAAGCCAGATAAATCATTTGTTCTCTGAAGAATTTCCACATCAGCCAATACATCTGAAATAAGCAAATAAAAACAATGGACGAGATCAATCCAACTACAAATATTCTTAAATTGTTTTCTTTTGTAATTGATGAGGATTCTTTGTTGACGATACTTTTGTTTTTGAGTGTCAGATAATGCAATATTATTGATAAAACTTGTTAATAGCTAAAAAAACAAATTCTATTTACATAGAGACATAATAAAAATTTCGTACTTCAATTTGAGTTTTGTCATTGCTCTCGAACAAATTTAAATCTTCATCTGATGATGACATATTGTTCGTACACAACTCATACTGTTCACATTTTATGTTGACAGACATAGACGGCTTTTGTTCTGCAGGTATCGATAATCTAATACTTCAACAAAATCAATATGATGCAAATGTTTATTCAATCGAAAAATGAGTTGTTACGTTCGTTCGCACAGAAAGAAAAAATGTTCTTTCGACCTTTTGCAAGCTGGAAACCTCTTTGAGCCTAACAGACTTCGTCTCAAGGATTGGTCTGTTTCGACTAAAGTTCTACTGAACAGCCCAATCAGATGTTTTCTGGGTCCCGCACTGAATCAATAGGATTTCAGAAGGCAGAAATTTAGTCAAACAGATATTTTCTTAGGCCCACACTCAACCAATAGGATTTCAGGAGGCAATGATTTAGCCAATCAGAAGTTCTATGAGTCAAGCACTCAACCAATACGATTTCAGGTAGCAGAAATTTAGCCAGTTAGATGTTTTTCAAGTCCTACTCTGAACCAATAGGATTGGGTAGGCTTGGATTATGGGGAATACCAGCTCAAAAAGTCAGACGTAAGACCTTGGAATCAGAAGTCTAATCGTGTATGATCTTGTAATATCAAATGCCAATCGTGCGAGAAATTTTCGTGTCTGCAAAATTTATATCAAGCCTTGATGTACGATTCTTCCAAGACCACCCAGACCGAGAAATCAGATCCTAAGATCAATGACAGATTCTTGTAAGTCCGTATCAGATATTACAGTAATATCGTACCTGATCCCGTATGATCATACGAAAAATCGTACGGAAAATCATCGTGTTTGCAATTTTACATCAGATCTTACACTAAGATCCACATATGAGCGAACCGTACGATCTTGTATAATCATACACGACCGTCTAATAGGAATGCAAATGATTTCTTCATAGTCTCACATTATTCACATCATTGATACTGTCGAATATTGATAAGTGAATTATAATTCAAATTAGCTTCTCACTCTAAAGAAAATTTTCATCTGTAAACACACTTACCGGTATTTCCAGCTAAATATAACCTTCTAACAACTAGACCTCAACAACCTGGTACCAGTTGAAATCGACAGAGAGCGTGAAAAATTTCACAATTTACACCTCTATTCGTGAAGGAAAACAGTCATGAATATAACATTCAATTCCAACCCTCAGAGATAGATCAATCTATCAATACCCGCATGGATATAGTACTTGACCAATACCCTTTTTCAGTACACTACTTTACCTATGCTCTTGTGCGTATATCATTCTACCTCTAACCTCATAGATTATATCACTCTATCTATACTCTTGTGAGAACATCACGCTAGTTATATCCTCATGGATATATTACTCTACCTATCCTCTTTGGGGGTGTGGGTATGGGTGTTGGTGTGGGTGTGTGGGAGGCTGTTTTTCTTGTTCACACGCACACGCACACCCCACACCAACACCCACACACCCACAACCACCCACACTCACACACCTTTTTGTCCCATATATCGTCAGTAAATGAGTTTTCTTTACTTACTTTACGTGTGTAGAATATAAAAGAGACAGATACTATCCTGTGAAAAAGGGGAGACCATTGTTGGTAAGAAATGTTCTTAGAACTATGCAGTCAACGTAGCCTAGTATTTTGGTATGATACCCACTAGCGTTTTTTTTTCTCAAGGCTAAGATCTCTCACTGGCAACATTTTATCTTTGCAATAAAGAAATGAATAAAAAAAAGAAATGTAATTTTTTTATATCAAACTCATCTAATTCAGTTGCTTATGTGGAGATTTGATGAGTATAGATGAAAGGGTATGGGTGTGGGTGTGGGTGTGGGGTGTGGGTGTGGGGTGTGGGTGTGGGTGAATGTGGGGTGTGGGTATGGGGCGTGAGTGTGGGATGTGGGTGTTGGTGTGGGTGTAGGTGTGGATGTAAGTGTTAGGAAGAGAACGATACCCACACCCACACCCCACACCCACACCCACACTCACACCGACACCCACACTCACACCCACACCCACCCACACTCACACCGACACCCACACTCACACCCAACACCCCACACCCACACCCCACTCTTATAATTTTTCTTAAATAACTTGTCGATAGCTAAACCTATTTTAGGATCTAAATATTACTTTTATTGTGCGATAATTTTTTTCTAAAATAAATTTCATTTTAACGATAGATTGATGATTAGTAGATTTTGTTTTCAATTTCTATTCAGATTGACATCTTTCTGATAAAATTTTGCTTTGCTATAAGCTTCAATGTTCATTTTTCATTTCAAACCTCAGGAAACTTCTATTGAAAATTATTCTAAACATTAGTAATAAACTTATAAATGATTTTTTTGCTTTTACAGTTCTAAATTTATCGTAATGTCATCTGTTGCGAGTTTGCATTTAAAACTATTCGATCGTTAATTCTTTTTTTCGTTGAAATTTGAGTATTACCTTTCTAAGTTGCTTCACATCTTCATTATCAAAGCTCACAAATGAAAAGCAATTCTAGAATAGCTCAAGATACGTATTTGGTGTCAATAATGTAAAGCTACGATATATGTTTGTTTGGATCTTATAAATTTAGTATCTTTTCATAAAATTTGATCAGAGTGTGGGTATGAGTGTTTGAAATAGCATGTGCATTCACATCAGCATCCACCTCCTCAAGATAGATGAAATATTATCTACACCCACATCCACACCCACCCAAAAGGCTTTTTTGTATCATTTATTTTTGCAAATGATAAACAATTGCAATAATCAGTAAATATTTGCAAAAAACTTCATGTTCTAATGTGACTGTGGATGATTGTGTAGATGGGAGCGCATCACTTCTTTGTCAACATCCATATCCAAACCGGTTCTATTTTTGAAAAAAGTATTTCGTTGAAAAAACAGTCAGTTTTTTTTTCTGCAGAAGTTGTTTTATAATGCGTCTTCAGCACAATTCTATCACAGTAGGAATTAGGGTCAAATCTTTTTTATTTGAAAGCTGATGTTTAAGATCAACAACTTTTAGGGCTTTACTTCGAAAAAAGGTGCTCTCTTTTTATCGAACTCTACGAAAAACTGTGTAACTTGATAAAAATTCTTAGTTTTACTGTGGACTTGTTGACTTCATGCATGTCTCGAGACTAAAGACCAAAGAAAATCAAACGAGAACTACGAGAGTTACTAAATCAAAGTATCTGTTTTAAAGGGTACGACTGTAGATTGTCATCTTTGTTTCAGCCACATCCAGACCCATCCTATTCTATTGAATCGAATTCGAAAGGCAAAGCTGAACGTACTTTGTGATAAACAACGAATACTTGGTGATATCAATCTACCCGACATAGCCATTAATGAGATATATGAGTTCGAGCTAGGAGAAGATCCGGATATGGTTTGTCAATAATCTAAAATCTTATTCTCGATACGTGTACCAAATCGATTTACATCTAACAAATCTCAAAAAACGTTAAATCAATATTGATTAGAAATACAAAATTCGCGGTTATAATCAAATGCAGTTACTCTCGTCTCAATCATTAACAATTGATAAAAACAGATCGACATCACTGTTTGCACTAGAAAGATCTATAGATCGAAGCAATCAGATAAACTTGGCCATAACTTCTGAAAAAACAATATTTTAGTATTTAACGTTATCATATATGCATTGCAAATAGAATGTTAACTAATACATCATAGTTTTGTGTTTTAAGCAAGATATATTTTTGGCTCTAATTTATATAAATACAAAAGTCACATTCCTCGTATCAGTCTCTCATCATCGATAGGCCTTTGATATGATTTTAGCTTCTTAGACTCAAATTTAGGAAAAAAGAGATGCCATTGACTCAGTATATTAAAATGTCATGCATAAAGTTTTAGATCATCGCACACGAAAAAGAGTGTGAAAAAAAACGTAAGTATTGAAATGGTTAACCTTCTCTAATCTTCGTCTCCGATATTTGTATTTTTAAAATTTAATTAAATAATTTAAAAAAATATCTCTATATAATTAGTTTTGAAAATAATGTGCTGTTTTAAAGTAATTTTAGGGAAAAAATCAAAATACATGCTTGTCGACAATAATTTTTTTATGGATTCAATAGAGTGAAACAGTAATACAAGGTATTCCTAAAAAAATAATCAGTTAATATCTGCATAGTTCTTTAATTTAACTTATACCGACAATGGATGAAATAAGACATTATCTATATTTAACTATAAGTCTCTTTTTACTATTTGTAGATCTGCTATGGAAGTCGTCGGTGTAAGTGTGAACATGACTGAACAGATGATCGACACTTACACCATAATCGTAATTTGAAATTTTCAACTGTAAAGAGTTGTCTATGTTTTTTCTGGTGAATATGACCTATCGACGCGTTGTTTTCATTGATAATAACTCAACCCATTCGATGAAAATATAGCAGAGATATTCAGACTTTTACGCTACACTGTCTATATCTCTGATTATTTCTGTCACGTCTCATATAATTTGATGATGTCTTGTTGATGACCATATCTTATCTTCAATCGCATGTGAGATAAGATAGAGATTTATATATGCAATGCTTGTTTTCCAAAATAATGATGAATGTGCTGAGTCCTATTTACGTTTTTTTCTTCTCCTTTTAAAAAGTGTACTAATGAAATAAATTGCCTGTCACTCTCTTTCATATCCTGGACAGACATACTTATTTGTCTTTTATCTGGAAGTGTTGAAGTAGCCGTTATGCCAACGTTACAACTTTACTTGTTGTTTCCATACTTGATATTGAAAGAGGTATCCAAACAGACACTCTCCATGGAACGATAAAGAATAGAAAACATGGTCGTATGGGATGGAATACTTTTACAAATCTCTCAGTGTATCATGTTCCATGAAACATCAGATTTGTCGAAAGGTTTTTGAAAAAGAAAGAAAGTTTCATCATAATTTTTCTGTAGCATTTGATTATTTTTTTAACTAATATCATAATAAAGAAAATTTCGATGAGAGCTGCTCATTATAATATGTGACGATACAATTAGATCATATTGTCTTTCATGTATATGCATCTTTTGCTCAGCTCTTTGTGAACATTGGTGTTCTCTTCTCTAACACTCACATATCACATACTGCTCCAGTGAATAACTGTTTACAAAATAGAACAAAACTTTGTTTTTTTCTAACTCAATTGCAGCAGACAAGAACATAATTTATGCGACAAAAACATGTTTACATAATTAGCTATTTATCTTATCAGACGAATGCGATGCGACTGGATAAAAATATTTCGATCAACATCTAATTGAATGCGAGCAAGGCAGGCATTGCCCATCTTAAACGAAGGTCTGATGAGTATAAATATTATTCGCATGCAATAGACATACATATATACAACTGCATATATTTATATCAAGACTGTTGTACCACTGCTAACAGAAGTAAGTCTAAGACATTAATCTTTTTTAAATAAATGAAAAAACAATCTGCAAAAGAGACTAGTCCAGTGCAGTACTTCAATATCAATATTTATCAGTACCTTCGATACTTACTAGAAATTTATGAAATTCACACTGTTTGGAAGTCGATTTTGAGTTTGATTTCTATATGTTACATTGTCAAGTACCAAAATTAAATTCTTTGATAAATATAACTATGCTGAAAACACTATTTCAATGAGAGATTAGAAATTTTTCCAATAATAGAAGATTTTTTTTTCTCTGTTAATAATCCAATAATCCTCTAGGATAAAAAATGTTACAGATTAGAAGATTTTTAAACTAATTTCTGAAGCTTATTTTTGTTTTCTTTTTGAGTTTAACAACTGATGGGATAAAATTAATTTAAAAAAATATTTCTGTATTGACATTATTTCGAGAATATAGGTAAAAATATGACTTGGAAGGATGATCAAAAATCACTTTTCTTTTTCTTATTGAAAACGCTTTCCAATGACTAGAATGGCTTGATGAGTTCAGATAAGGAATCCAAGTCCAAACTCTGTCTTTAGACTTGTTACATCTCTGCTGCTGACACTTATGACCGACTAAGGATGGCGATTTTCTATTTATCTACTTAAAATTTACATGTATGTACATTAACTCATATTATAGTTAAATTCGATCAAATGAATTTTAATGGAAATGTATTTAATTAATGTTGAATCTATATTGATTTAGCCTATATTTAAATAAATTTCTTAAAACTTGGGGTTTATTGAATTTTCATGAATGTTCGTTGACTACAACTTATTTCTAAGAGTCAATCGAAGAGAACCATTTACAGGTCACAAATTTTAAGTGAATTTTCAACGGATATTATGATTTTCGTTATTACTAGACAATATTTATAAAATACTAAATATTTCTAACTAGAATAAGTAACATCAATTTTATTCTTTAGCATTCCTATGTAGTATTGTAATAATTATATGCTCCTGGTAACATTTGCATACATTAATATAAGCATATAAATGCATCCACTTTCATCAACTTTCTATTAAGAGTAAAATTGAGAATTCCAAAAATTACATAATATAATGTAAGTTCAACAACTAAGATATTTTACTTGATATAAATGTGTAGTTTATTAAAAAAAACTTCATTTGAAGGCTAGAAAATTTCTATCCATATTTTAAACTATCTCATAATACTACTTAGGTCATTCCAAAAGTAGTGACGAAGATGTATCAATTTCTTATAGAAAGCTCTGAGAAACTTTTCTTCTATACAGTCTGATAGAGAGAAGAAAGCTCTATTTTTCTATGCTATTTGATCATACTTTAACTAATATCATGATAATACATTTTTGATAAGACTTTTTTCGTTAACATGTTTGCTGGTTGTAAGTTGTACGATGCAGTTTTCAATTTCCTATTAGTTGTATTAACAACCAAAATATGCCATAAGATACAGCGTGAAAAGCTCTACAATTTCCATAAGACCACTTATTTTCTAGTTGCACATTTTGTTCTTAAAATAGACTAAATTTTGAGCGATCAAATTTCGACCATGGAAAAAGATAATGTTTTTGATACACGACGAATTCATTTTTTGTTATCTCATCATTTTATCACCTGATATGCTTTATCAAAAGAAAAACAAAATACACCAGCAGATGCAGCGTGAAAAGCTCTCCAATCTACATAGTAAAGTTTATTGTATTTGTTTTGAAAAAAAGGAAAATTTTATACGATCAGTTTTTACAACGGCCACAGTTCGATCACTCAAAACTTTGTGCATTTTGAAAATAAAAAGTGCAACTGGAAAATAAGTGGTCTTATGGAAATTGTAGAGCTTTTCACGCTGTATCTTATGGCATATTTTGGTTGTTAATACAATGTATTAGTGGACTAAAAGACTAACCAGTCTGACTCATTATAAGCTAGTACAACGAGCAAACATGTTAACGAAAAAAGTCTTATCAAAAATTTATTATCATGATATTAGTTAAAGTATGATCAAATAGCATAGAAAAATAGAGCTTTCTTTTCTCTATCAGACTGTATAGAAAAAAAGTTTCTCAGACCTTTCTATAAGAGATTGATATATCTCCGCCACTACTTTTGGAATGACCTAAGTAGATGGATGTTATTTCAGGATTTCCATTGCATACTTATCAAATATCATGATATTCTTGTTTTTTTATTTGTGCATATTCATAGATCGATTTAGTTTAGGTTTCAGTCGACTTTAGCTGTCAATACAATGATTAGATTCAGAGTCATCTGCTTGTTGCTTTTGGTTTGCAAAACTGCAGTTCTTGCTCTTAGAGCGAATTCTGATGTTGCAACTATGAAAGAAGACCAAACCAATAATGTTGAATATAAATCGAATTTCAAAAACAAACGAAGTTTAAGTAGTATCACGGTCAATACCTATGTGCTGACAACGTTTGCTTATAAGGAGACTCAAATTTCTGTCTACAGTGCTCAATCAAATGAAAATGAAAATCCTGACACACCTCAGAAATGGGCCTTTTACTTTACACCAATTATGATGCCAGTAATCACAGATAATGTAACAGACAAATGGATATTCACAACCAAGAATGAAATTAGAATCAATTTCATGTTAAGTAATGATGATGTTAAAGAATTCGCAAGAAATGCAATCATCAAGAAATACAATTTAACTATTGCTGAATATTCAAAGGGCTGGGATATTGCTCCATTGACGATTAACTCATTGTCAACTTATATCATTGGAGGAACTAATGTGCCAGTTGCAGGTGTCATTCCTTATACAACTATCAATCCAAATCAGTTGACCATACAATTTCGATTAGATTGTTCTTCTGAAGAACGTGCAAAAGAAATTGTAGAAAAGGTTATTGATGATACTTATGAAATCAAAGTAGCTTCTCATTATTCCGATTTCAGAGAAGTTGCAACGAATCTGACGCTGATTACCGGTGGTCAAGTGAAGAGTGTGAATAGTAAAACGATTAGTGATGGTGGCAATAGAAATGCTAAATATATACATCGTAGTCAAGGATTAGCATTTGTAAATAAATACGTAACCAATGTAAAGAAGATGATTTATACGGATGATTCAAAATTAAACTTGCCATCATTAACAGGTGATCTCGAAGATCGATATGCTGCATTGCTACAACAAGGTAGACATTTTTGTACTACATTTATGACTGAATATCGTCTTATTTTTATTTCTAATTATAGCAATGACTTCTGCGAATGAAACAAAACTTGATATTAAATTCTACGATGAAGTTTGGTCAGCAACAAATTTCAATCCTGATCGAATCACTAATGAAATGAAGAAATGGTTCACCTATAATGAAGCTGAAACAAAGAAACAAAATTCTATAGATAAATATTTTACTTTTAATCGAGCATCTATAAATTTATCGTCCAGTTCAGGAATAGCTAATACCTGTTATCCTCCTTTTTGTACTGGTATACAGACTGGATTATCAGATTCATTATCGGAATATCTTTCAAAAACAACACAATCAATATTTTCATTAACAGAAATACAAAATTTATTCAAAAAAATATCAATAGATATTGCATGGACGAATGATAAGTTCAATCTGAAGTCTTTCTCTGTTTACCGAATCAATGATATTACTGATATGCTACAAGTTGATATTTTCAATAAGCAATTAATTGTCGAAGAGAAAAGTGGTGCTACTATTCGTAGAGTAAATAGTAGAACTAGATCATTAATGATTTCAGATCGATACTCATGTCCACTCGTTGGTGAAATGAAACTGTACTTAGGCAAGTCATCATGTCTGCCATGTACTTGGATGTACTGTCATGGGCAAACTCTCTCTCGTGTCACTTATCATCTTTTGTTTTCTGTCATTGGTGAATCATTTGGAGCTGGAGATGGAAAAACAACATTCAATCTACCTGATTTTCGTCGTGGATTTCCAGGTATTTTCACTGATTACACTAGAATATGACTTTCGTATAATGAAACTCATTTTCGATTAATTGTAGGATCAATAGTTTCGACTGAAAGTAGCCAATCATTCAGCAATACGGCATCTAATCAAAACATTAATTTTATTATTTTTACCGGATACTGTGGCACTCAAGACAAGAGTCTCACACATACTAGTTCTTCCATTTCCAGTTACCGTGCTAACAGTAAGCATTTTTGATTTGTATGATCGAAAGCTATTCTATATGGCAGTTAAATACGTTAGCCAAACACTTGATTAAATCTTTCTCGAACATTCTTCGACTATTTCATTCATATTCACCATTTATTAAATGAAGCCTAAAATTCATAAATCTTATATTATCTTATACAGAACTCTGAAACAGTTAGCATCAATTCACTTAGTGTTTCAAACACTGAAGTTATCCCATTTCATGGATTCATGTGAAATATTTTCATGGTTTTTAGCTTTCGTATATATACAAATCTACTTAAGACTTTTCTAAGATTCTAAAAAAATTGTGCTTCAAATAACTTGATAAAAATTAGCAACATGTAATGGATTCTTCCTGCATACTGTATGTAGAAGTGCAAGAAATCCTTCGATAGATTTGCATTTATCATTTTGAATGTCGCACAATCAATATTTTTTTGGGAATCATCTGAAAAACATGGAAAAAATCATCTATGTCAAATTTTTCGTACTCCAAGCACAAGGATTTATTGCGCTCGTCACTTATTTTCTTAATATTCGACATCTTTTTCAAAAGAATCAGATAGAATGTTTTTAGTTCTTTAACTTAGAATGCTCATAGGGCTCATGAATTTATATTTTGAACACTTATTTAATTTTCCAATAAGTTGCTCGAAGTTTTTAGTTTGCTAGACATTTATGTGATAATGTTACTAAGACTCTTCATTTGAAAATATGACTGAAATCATCCGATGACTTTATCATTCTATCAGAAACTACCATTGAAATAGTTTCGATCTTCTCAGCATTTTAGAAGTTGAAGAGATAGTTTTGCTGGATATCAAATTTGTGTCGGCTGATGAATAGTGTTTCAGTACTACACAACTGAACTACAAATTCGCAGTCTGAATTCAGAAAAATTATAATAAAAAGTTGTTTTTGTCTTTTAGAAGAATTGGCGATTGTTGACACTGCGTCTGTTGTCAATGTTACGAGATTTAAAGTTCAATTACCATCTAATACGACACCTCAACTGACAGTCAAATATTCAGTGAGAACAAGTATGTTACATTCAACACTTAGAAAATCACTAGTTAAAATATTGCTTCGATTGGATATATCGTTCATTCACTGTCACAAGTAGAAGCCTCCTTACAGGATAGTGAATATCAAGTATCGTATTTGAAACCATGGCGTAGCCATTATACATAATTTGCATTGTAACGTTTCTAATCCGATATTATATATTGCCGAGTATCCAATAAATCAAACAGGTCCTTATAAATTGTTAAACATTTTACATTTCGAGCAATAATTCTTTCTCATATATTTAGTAACCTTTCAGAATGTTTCTATCAACTAATCTACTTGAAAAGCAACTTACATATCTCTAGTTTGACAATGGTGATCATTTTGAGATGATTATGTTTTATAAAACATACTAATTTCAGGAATTTCATTTCACAGTCATTTTTATGACTTCTTCAAATAAAAAAATCAATATAGAGAACAACATTGTTCTCAGGAGTTCTTGATATCTTTGACCAAGTCCTTTGTTTCTCAATGTGTACAAGTGTAGTATATACGTATGAAAATCGAGGACAATACAACTGCAAGAAACGAGTATTGTTCTTGTTCAAGAACAAATCGAAACTAATACTCACGGCTCTAAAGAATCAAATTCTCAAAAATTATAAACTCTTTTGTTTCCAAGACAAAAGCCTTGTTTTATCTTTGCTGGTATCAAACACAATGGTTTCTTCTTATTCTTTGTTTTAGTTCTTCCACCTACTGCAGCCACTGTGCGACGGGTAATACCTGAAGTGACTGTTGCGACGGTCAACCAACAACACAAAGTAGTCAACGAACAACACGAAGTAGTCAATGAGGATGATTCTTCTGAAGGTATACTCTATTGATAAGGATGTTATTCGTGTTTTTGTGATTTTTTATTGTCCCATTCAAACAGAGCTAAGGTCGTCAGCAACCTTGAAACTGTGCTTTAAAATATAGAAACAGACTCATTTATAAAATTTCGATCATGAACAGTTTCAAATTTTCAAGACAACAAAAGGATAATATGGTTGCGCGAATGTTTTATCAGTTTTGATTTTAAAAACGCTTTTAGAAAACAAATATATTCACACAGATTTCTGCCAATGTATGAATGGAACCAGATTGGCTTTTTTGCAGTATAGTTTTATTTATGTGTATATTGATTTAAAAAAGTTCCAGCTAGAAATATCCAACTTTTATTTCCTAAGTAAAACATAACCGACTATTATTTTCAAACTATTGTTAGAGAATGAGATTCCAAAAATTGTTGTCGTGAATATATATATATATAAATTGAATAAAATTTTCCAGGTGAATATGTTAAAGATTACTATCTTCAGTTGAAAACTACGGAATCATATTCAACACATATAAAGAATCAAAGTTTGGATTAGCGAAGCTATTATTTATGAAGTAAATGATAACAAAGAAAATAGACTTGCACATAAACATATGAATATTTTGACGACAGTAACGACAGAAGAAAAAATGAAAAGAGTATACAATCCAAGAAGAGTTATAGGCGATTGACTTTACCACATTTAACGTTTATATGCTCTCTTTTTATGTCTACACTTATACTTGTTCATTTCTCAACTCCATGAGATTTTCTAAACATTTTTGTACAAGAACTTTCCAGACAAAATGTTTTAAATTAGTTCTATAGAATGAGGTTTTTTGTTTCTTTGATTTAGTCGAATCTAAATACACATGTACAACCTTCATAAAATTGAAACAACGTTACACTTAATCACACAAACTGAAAGATTGAAAAACTTGAATTGTACAGAACTGAAAAAAGTGTTTCAGTGACAGTAGTTCTATCTAGTTCTTTTATACCGGGTGTTGCAAAAGTTTTGCGACATTTTTTATTTTGCATGTAACTCTGTTCAGAAACATGACCATAAATTGATCTTTTTCTCAAAAGATGCGCCATCAAATTCTCTACAAACTTCTATTCGTGTTAGTTTATAACAATAGAATTGAACTTCTTTTATAGGTCGCATACTATGATTATGTGAAATGAGCCTACTTCCCACACACTTTTTTCTGCTTTTCCAACAATCTTTTCGAAGTTATAAACAGGCACGTGAGACTTTCTATTTGTAATTTGAATGTATATCGAATGCTCTTTCAGAATTATTTGTAGGCGCTTGATCGCCATCTATGTTTGTCTAAAAACTATAATCTGTCTGAGCTACCATAACGAAAACAGTCTTCTTGATGCTATTCGGATCTTTCCTCCGGTTGAATTGGTTTTCGAGCGTTATCTGAACTCTACATAGAAAGAGAAATCAATTTCCTACAAAATACTGCAAGAATAAAAGCGATTCAGTCATAGATGACATTTCTAGAGTGCTTTCTTTGAAAAGAAAAGACAGACATGAAAATTGCGCTTTTTTCAAAAAATGGTCGTGCGTCAAACCAAAGAAATGAGCATTGAAAAACCTCGTATATATAAGCAATCGACAGAGGATTTCAAGAGCTATCTAGTGTTATATAATGTTCTAAGAATCAAATATTCACTTCTATAAAAAGAATAAATTACTGAAAAACGTGTGGGAAGTAGGCTCGTTTCACATAATCATAATATGCGACCTATAAAAGAAGTTCAATTCTATTGTTATAAACTAACACGAATAGAAGTTTGTAGAGAATTTGATGGCGCATCTTTTGAGAAAAAGATCAATTTATGGTCATGTTTCTGAATAGAGTTACATGCAAACCAAAAAATGTCGCAAAACTTTTGCAACACCCGGTATATACATAGGGTAGTCAAAAAGTTCTGCAAACAGCTGTCTAAAATTTCATCCTAATTGGTTTTATTCCTCATGTTAGCCTATTCTAATAGTGACATCTCTTATGTATTGAAATACCAATATGAAGTTTCACAACTGTCTATTATGGCAAATTTTCAACGAATTTTTTGAACACCCCTGTTTTCAGATGGAAAAACAGTACATACGCTCATATATAAACACTCGTTGGTTATTAGGTTTAACAGCTACACAAATTCATGATGAATTAACTACTGCTTATGGACAGGATGTAGTTTCATATTGTTCAGTTACTCGATGGATTCAACGATTTTCAAATGAACGAGAATCTTTGGAAGATAATCCTCGAAGTGGTCGTCCATTATCCGCCATCACTCAACAAAATATTGATGCAGTTAAAGATCTGGACCATTACTTATTCATGAATTACCTTCTGGAACATCAATTAATACTATTTATTATCGTGATGAATGTTTAAAAAAGCTAATCAAAAATTTATATAAGAAAAGACCATCATCAACAACAAATCACGTTAAGCTGCATCATAATAATGCACGACCCCATGTGAATGATATTGTTCTTAATTATCTTCAAGAAGAAAAAATCAAAGTTATGGCTTATCCGCCATACTCACCTGTCCTTGCTCCTTCAGATTTTTGGTTGTTCAGTTATCTGAAACGTAGCCTTGATACTTATCCAGATACTACAAGTTTAGCTAAAGCGTTATCCAAGGAGCTCAATTCAATACCTATTCACGAATACCAAAAGACATTTCAGAAATGGATTGAAAGGATGAAACTTTGTATTGAACATCATGAGGACTACTTCGAACATTTACTGTAAAAAGATTAGCAAAATATTTTGTCCATGAATAAATATTTGAAAGTTGCAGAACTTTTTGACTACCCTATGTATATACTTTTTTTTTTACCAGGATATTCTTTAAT
Organism: Rotaria sp. Silwood1; assembly: GCA_905250075.1. NCBI lineage: Eukaryota > Metazoa > Rotifera > Eurotatoria > Philodinida > Philodinidae > Rotaria > Rotaria sp. Silwood1. The sequence goes on along the minus strand of CAJNOP010002373.1, from coordinate 98 downwards.
TGGCATAAGCTCAACTAAAAAAAAAACAAAACGAAGTTGATATTTTATATTATATTTAAATATGAATAAACATACTTGCATTAACACCAAGTTCTTTT
>CAJNOP010002372.1:407-17376 GCA_905250075.1 Rotaria sp. Silwood1 | reverse complement strand
AACACAATTGTTCTGTTATGGGAATGGTACTTCCGGGTTGTGAGTATTATTGTTCTGTTATGGGAATGACACTTCCGGGTTGTGAGTATTATTGTTCTGTTATGGGAATGACACTTCCGGGTTGTGAATACTATTGTTCTGTTTTGGGAAAATAGTTGGATGGCGGTGAAGTAAGAACTCGCATTTTGATTGGTCCATTTTCTCTATATGAAGTGAACCACGTTTCTTTGGTTAGCATGCTTGGCTCACTTCCTATGACCTACTGATTCAAAAAAAAGCCATATAAAGCTGAAATTTTTAGAGAATGTACATCTTAATATAGTCTAGCTGCAGTAAAAGCTTCAGGTCTTTATGTTATTCCCATCACGAGTTATGAAGCACCAAAAGTGTGCAAAATGTGAGTTTTTACTCAAATTGGATAAATAACAAAAAAATATGGGTTGAATATTTTAAGCTGAAAATTTTATGTTGGCATAACTCGTGAGGATCTGTGCCCATACAAAAACTCAACTCAATTCGTTATGTCATTCTTGAGATATGGCTCGACAGGACTCCTTTGGTCGAAATGTTGTTTTTAGTGCTTTTCGTAAAACAGTAATAAAAAGTCAGCGGTTCAATATTTTTCAAAACAGCTTGCATCAAAATTCATAAAACTCTCCCCTCTATAAGATTATATAAAATTGAGCAAATTCTGAAGAACTCGATCGTGGCTTACGTGGAATGACTTATGTTTATCATAGAATATTTTCATAGTTTTTCAGCGTTATATGTATTTATGACAAAATATCGTGTCGACTGAATTTCAAAGGGTAAGAGAATATTCAAATAGTTTAACTGCTAATCGTAGAAGATGTTTGGCGAGTAATAAATAATATATATACTGATAAAATTGGCAATTTTTTCTGTAAAATTTGGAAAAATGGCATATCTCATGTTTTTGTGTTTCGCGTTTTGTCAAATCAAAAATGGGAAAGATGCATTCTATTGCATGTTGTAGAGCAAAGAATTCTCTACAAAACTGTATATATGGCTATATCCTGTAATTCCATATTTTCGATCTTTTTTTTCATTATACGAGCACGCCCAATGATTTGGGGGTCTACCACATAAATGAAAAATTCACGTAAGGAATGTATCAGGAAAGCCACCATCTGTTATAGCCGAAATGTAGCCAAGACCAATAGCTACCAAATGATATATAATATGTCTATATAATTAATTGCGTTTTAATTTAAATCGATGGATCCAGTTTTTCAAAAAATTCAAATTTTTGCATTTAATACGAAAACCGTCTAAAATATCATCTCCTATATCTATGTGCTATTAATGTAATTTAAAAAGCTGCAATTGCAGAAAGTCTTAGATCAATGTGATCTACAAACCCTGAAAGTTTCATGCGATTCAGAGAAAGTCGATGTAAACGTGGTAGAGATAGCGTGGATTTACCCTATAGAATCAAAATTGATTCGTTATGTAAAAAAAAATAAACTGATTTCGATATTTTCTATAATTATTTAGATTGATTTTAAAAACTTTCTTGGACTTCGTTAAATCGAAATAATATCTTTCTCTTCCTATCTGTATTTTTATGTGGATTATTATTGTAAGGAAAATTATGCAGATAATGATATATCAAATCTTATTATTGAAGATTTATTTTATAAATATAACTCCGACTAACATTTTCTTGATAGGATATTTTAACATTGAAATATTACATTTTAGAAAAATACAGTGCATCTCAAAAGTTTGGCCTCATCTTTTTGTTTTGAGTCGTATATTAAAACTACACTATATTAATTTAATTCTGTTATATGGTTGTATGAGAGAGGCCGAGTACTATTCAGGCATATAACAGAATTAAATCAATTCAGTGTAGTTTTAATATACGACTCAAAACAAAAAGGTGAAGCCAGACTTTTGAGGTGCACTGTAAATAAAATATTTAAATAAGATTTTCTTTTTGTGTATTACGTCATTGTTCACAATTTCCATTTTGTGAGTCAGATCATTTTGATCTATTAAGATCATTTAAACGAAAAAAAACTCTGCAAGACGATCTGATGATGAACGAATTGAATCTAAAATAACAAAATTATCATTTTTTTTTCTAACCCATCTACAATACTTAACATTGATCAAAATAAATTTTCATTAAGACAAGCTAATGATGATGATATAAAGATGCATGTCATATTTCATGATAGATATGTAATGTACTACTAATCCCAGTATATTCTTATCTATCTTATGTTCATCTAATCATGGTAAACATATTTCAACTATTGGCTCTAATTGAACATTATCAAAATTTTATCTTAATGCTGTAAATGATTGAGCAAAAGACTATAAACCTCTAAAACCACACGATTGTAAATAACTAATCTATTGTTGTTATCTTTTGCTTATGATCAGATGAAGATGCAATAATTCTATATATAATTGATTGAAATCATGCTAATATTGATTGATCAGGTGATAATGAAAACACAGAACTTAAGGTGTGGGTGTAGGTGTGAAAGAATAATATAGTTACACCCACACGCTCTATAAGTTTCATCTGGGTCCCATGCTCTGGAGATGAAATTCAACATACTGAAAAATCCTGGTTCCGCCACTAGATTCATGTCTATCAAAAAATAAGATACTACCGAAAAGAATAGTGAAGTATGTCAAGATCTTTTATTTATTCACCAGTGAACTTAAATGTGACATTTGAATCAAGTAACAATATTTTATTGAATAAAAGTTATTTTCAATATTCAAAACATCTAATGATTACATTGCTTGATTATTATTTGTATACATTATGGTCCATTGTTAATCTTCACTGATTGATCATTTTCTTCTGAAACAAGAAAAACATACAGATCCGATCGATGAAAAAATATATAAAATTTACTTGACAATGGATTTTCAAATGAGACACGAGCTGCAATGGATGTTCTTGCCCAAGGTTGTAGTTCACCTGATCCGAGAAATGTAAACGCAATCATTCCAATGATGTAAATTGCGACACAAATAAAAAATACAATACGCCAATTACTCGGATCCTAAAACGATCAAAATCAATTCCTTTGTCAATATTTTAAGGAAATTAAACAAACTTTTTCTGTAAGAGCACCAACCACATACGGACTAATAATACCAGGTATTGTTGCTAATGTATTGGAAATACCAAAGACTATTCCTGTATACGCTGGTGCAATATCATTTGCAACAAGTAAATATCCTCCGCCAAAACAGCAACCGCTAAAGCATAAAAGATTATTTTCCTTACAGAAGTAAAATATGTGCCTACTGGAATGCAACACCGATTGTTAATAACACGACAGCAACATATTTTAATCGGCATGTCATAAATGCTAAACCAAGCACAAATATTGCTGGTAACAGATTTCCAAATATATTAAATAATTTTCTTGTGTTCGTTGTTGTCAATAACTTTTTGCGAATGATCACATCAGCTATAATACCTGATATATTTATATTCAGCCATAAGCCAATATAAGGCAAAGCTGAAAGAAATCCATTCTAAATTTTAAAACTAAATTAAATGAATTGATAATGTATGTTTACATACCGATTTAATATTAAATTTGAGAACTTCATCCATATATTTAGGAGTGGAAGTTAGAAACGTATAAGTACCCCAATTATTACACGTGTGAACAATAAATAATGCCCAACAAGCTGGTGATGTGAGAATAGCTCGCCATGGAGCATGAAAATCATTTTTGTTACTATTAGATAATTGTTGCTGAGTATTTTGAAGAATATATTCTTTTTCTTGTGTACTAATAAATCGATGATTCCGTGGTGAATTTGTATAGAATAAAATCCAAGCAATACCCCAAACAAAACCAAAAACAGCTAGTGTATTTTTTTAGTAGAATAATATAGTATTTGAGTCAAACATTAGTATCTACCTGCTGAATAAAATATTAATGGCCAACCACCAGCAAAATGCCATGAACACATCAATCCACCAATCGATAAAGCAAATGCATTTCCAGCTTGTGCACCTACCAGTACAATGATAACAACAGTTTAAATTATAGGCAAAAATAAAAGAAATTACCAGCATTCATAAAACCCATCAGTTTTCCACGTTCATGTACTGGTGCCCAATGAGCCATGATTACAGTCATGCATGGCCAAATGGTTCCATGTGCAAGTCCAACTAATAATCGAAGAATACAAAATAATATCCAATGTACATTTGCAATTATTGGCATGAACGCAGTAATTAAACTTGATATAATCAACGCTCCACCAAAGAGAAATCTAGGACCAAATCGGCCAGCTAAATATCCAGCTGGTATTTGAGTTATAATATAACCCCAAAAATAAGCACCTAAGATGATACCTTGCAAATTTTTTGTCCAAATAAAAGGACCTTCCTATAATGAACAGAAGTGAATGCATGAATATTTTATGCAATTTATCTACAATATGATTTGTGTTATTTGTTTGAGGACAACTGTCATCTGTATGTGTAATTAGTGTAGTAGTAGAATTTGATTTGTGTTGTTCAATTGCTGAATGATTAACCATGCAGACAAGAGCAATACCAACATTCACTTTTTGTGTAAAATGTGCTATCATTCCAAGAAATCCAAGAAATGTGACAGCAATACGCATCAAACGCCAAAAAGGTACTATTGAAAAGAGAATTAGTCTGTTTTTATTGTATCTGATGGTAAGGATTGAGACTTACCAGATGATTTTGAATTTGTTTCTTTCATTGATTTATTTTTATTAATAAACTTAAACCTACAACTCTGTGATATAAGCACGTGTTATTATATGAAAAACAAGAATCATTGAAACTTTGCACTGGCTGAAAGGGTATCAACAGCATTATTTTTTTTTTCTTGTTCTTGTAATATTATCTCTATCATGAGATGATAAAGGAGCAATGATCATGTACTTTTCTTTTATCATACTATTTTATTTACTAAATATTTCTTCTGTCCTTATTGGCCACAGTTCTCTTTCTTTCGTGAATAACAGTTTATGATCATGCGTTGAATATATGGCATAAATTTTGTCGATATGTTGTTTGTCTTTTCGTTGTGCTTAATATTACATGGAATTATAAAATATACGAAAAAAGATACAATATACTTGTAAGTCTCGTATGCTTTTGGTCACTAGATCTGCAATATTATGTACACTCTCTATGGGAATAATAGTTTTTATCAAGTTACGTTGCATTTTTTGATATTGAAATAATTGGTAAATAGGAAATAGAAATTGAACACAAAAAATCTTCGACTTGACATAATGAGACTTAAGTATGCAACTGCTTTTTGCCTCACATCGGTTAAGATTCACCTCATGTAGACGTTCTGTTTCTTACCAAAGCAATATGCTGCCTATTTTGGTAGTGACTCTAACACGTGACAAGTAGAGCAATACTTTAACGATCAATTGTCACTGTATAAAAGACGATAGACGCCTTCGGTTATATCTTTAATTTCATATAGCTCTTGTCAGCATAAAAAAAATGTTATAAGTTCCAGTTTTGAGTGTGAATGTGGTGTGGGTGTTGCTCTTATCTTCACCCACACTCACATCCACACTCAAGATAAGTTCATCATAGTTTGGACATCGACAGAAGCCAGTCGTAGAGAATCAAACAAATGATACTTGATCAGAACCCCTTGTTGGCTCAAACGATTTTTCGTAATCAGGTCGAGTTCTAGGAACATTGGGACTCAAAAGAAAAAGTATGAAAAGAATATATTACAGCGATCAAAGAGAAGCATGATGATCAACATTTAGTAAATAAAGAAACCACACGATTATTTGTATACATCGAAGCTCGTGTAGACAAACAAGGATATATGTCTCAGAAACTTAGACTAGTAAAAAAAAATCATTATTGGTTTCACTTTCTTTGGCATGGACGACTTGAAAAACCAGGTGCTATCTATCAATAATCAATTGAATTAAGACACAGAATCGGAGGGTTTCCACATAAATCTCTATTGAAGACCTTCAGTTTACAGAAATTTGTTTCTTTAGTCTTGCTTTTTAAAATTACTTCTATCATATGTGTCAATAAATCAGCCATGAAAAAAAAAAAAGAACTTCGAATAGAACAATACGCAGATATGAAAAGACTGATTGAGAAAAATATTTTTAAATTCCAAGTTTCTTTGCACATTTGTATGCTGCTTATTATCTGGCAGTTTCTCATTGAAAGTTGCTATAAAATTTATAATGTATGAATTCATTTTTAAAATCAAACGTTGATTACTACGTTCATGTCAAATGCCTTGATATTAATTTAGAGTTTCCTTTCTCCATTATTCACCATCATTACTATAGATTGCAATCTTATGACTATCTTTATAGTTCACAACATAGGTATATAGATTTACGTAGACTTCAGAGTTAGTAAAGAAAACTTGAAAAGATTTCGATAGAATATTTTGCCAAATAAGTGAGAGAGGCAGTATCCATTAGCAATCAACAAAATTTAAATTGTCTACGAAAAGGATTAAAAATAGTATAAAAAAGCAATAATTGTGTCAGAAGAGAGCCCGCAGTCAATTGTTGTGGATATCTTTTCAAATCAATGAGTAGTTTTCATTTTGTTTTGAAAAAAGGGAAATTTTTAACTTCGAGCGAGTCGCAATATGTATCTAAATAAATGAAAATTCGTGCCTTTTTAAATCAAAACTTATGAATAGAAGAATTTCGTACAAGTTTTCGAACTTCTTTGAAAATAAAAAATTTAGTTCTAAATGAAAAAATTCTTCTTTTTGAAGACAAAATGGAAGCTCTTATATCATTATGATATAAACAGTGATGATTGTCAAATATTGAATTGTACCTTTTTTAGACAAAGTCGTTTACTACCCATCAAATTATGAAAAATCATGGATTTAACCCTAAGTAAATCACTATTTAGCATAATTATAATTCAGTGTTTAAAAGATAAGAACGCGTTTGTTATTTATCAGACTTGAAATCGTTTTTTGTAATAAACAAGTATTTTGGACAAGACATCATCGTTTAAACACTATGATGTTCATTATGGTTTAGATGACAAAAGAGCGATAACTTTCACATGTATTTTATGGCAAATAGGTAATATTAACTGCGGTTATTATATTGAAAAACTGTTCAACAACGTGAATATTCACAAAGAACAGTAAAATATGAAGACAATACAACTTGATCAATGAGATACTCAGTAAATTGTAGCTGATAGCTCGTATAATTTCATTTCTGGAAAAATTTATACTCAAACGATAGTTGTTCTTTGTCCCTACGGATTAGATATAACTTCGAAATCATAAAAAGTGAATCACATGCATTTGGTAAAAAAAAATGCCGAAAGTAGAAAACGTCAAAAGAAAAAGTATTAGAAGTGCTATTAATACAGCTTTAGCACATCCTTTCATCAACACTGCGTGAGTAGTTTCTAGCAGTATTTGTATGAATGACATTAATATCATTTTCGATATATCTGTCTTCAGCATTTTTTTGTTCTACCAAATTTATACATACCCACCAACCCTGTGTATTTATTTGGCTTGATTAGAAGTTATGAATAGATTTTTTTTTCAACTTGTTAACATTTGCTAAGAGGCACTTTTAACGTTGCCCTGGATAGTTACGTTTAAAACGACCGGCTTTTTTTTATATGTACAAATAAATAATGACCTTGTTTTAATGTCTATCAGTTCTACACTGTTTTGACTATCACTTTAGAAGAACAAAAAAATATCAAGCGGCAGAGTCATTCATATCGAAAATTTTATTAACATCCATATGTAAAAATCCCCATATTTTTTTATGTTTCAAAGGAAAACTTATGTTTTAGAAAAGTTGATTCTATACAAAATCCTATACTTCTAAAAACTTTCGATCAAGAGCTAGATTTCATGCTGTTATTTATTTTTGAATGAATATTCTGACTAATTCATTATTAATAGAATTAGCAAATAGTTGATTCACAACCTTGCATTAGTTTAAAAGTAATTAACTATTCATCCTGACGAAAGTTAAAATTAATACATGTGATTGTGCAACAATTTCTTTTTCTTTATATGATAACTAGCTATTTCTAAAGAGAATTTACTTTATGGAATACTGTCAGAAGGATTAAAAGAGGTTCTTTCTTACAATTCGTAGTAGATGGACTTTTTACTGTTGACAGTTATCTGAAAACCTGTTGCAGTGAATAAATTGAAAAGATTCTAATTTATTTTGCATTAGAACAGTATAAAGAATATGTGAAGAATATTCTTCTGGTCGCCAAGATGACTTTTCACTAACGCACATCACTGAAAAGAATATTTCCATAGTGAGGAAGATGACCAACTTAGACTAATGGATGACATTCTCATGTTACATTTCGACACATGATTGACTATTCAATCCCAATATGCTGATTTTTATACGATGACAAATGAAGTTTATTTAGTTTGTGTTTGCACTATTGAATATTTTCTGTCATCTTCGTCAAATGTCTCATTTCTTTTATTTTAAACAAAAAATTAATTTAAAAACATGGAAAACAAATAGAACTACAAAAAACGAAATATTATAAGAAAAAAGAAACAATAAAAATAAAGTAGAAGATCAGAATAAATATGAACGTGACTGAATTAGATAATTTCTTTACTTGAAATAATTGAAATTGAAATAACTTTCAAAAAGAGAATGACGATCAAAGCCAATAATAAAAAATGTATAGAGAGCGCTAATCTCGAAACGTAATTTTCTTTAGAGATGACGATGCAAAATTTGTTGGAAACTCGACATAGGACATTCAAATGAAAATGAAAATTGAAATCGTTTAATAAAAATATCATCCGATAAAAGCCATTTCACGATATCTATATTCTTCTTTGCATTAGTAACTTTCAAATCTGCTATCAATAGTATGAATCATTGCTGTGTAGTATCTTCCTTTACAAAAAAAACATCCCACATGTCGCTCTATGACAGAAAGCAAAAAGAATAAGTAAAAAAGAAAGCCTAGAGACAATACTGAAAACATGAATCATAGCCTATTCCATGTTGTATTTCGCAACCGCCTAGTAACTGACTGGATCCCTTTCTTTTTTCTTAGCTATAAAACAAGGCAATATTGTATTTACATTTCAAATTTATTCTACGATCATGGCAACAACTTTCAATGAATTGTTAGGTGAACAACTGATTGAACACAACGATTCTAACAATGAATCAAATCAAATATCAACTAATGAACTTAATGGAAAAAATGTTGGACTTTATTTCTCGTTTGTTTATTATTAAACTATTGAAAGAAACATATCTTAATTCTTTTATTCTAGAGCTTACTCATGTCCTGCATGTCGAAACTTTACACCAAAATTAGCTGTATTTTTTAAAGGATATAATAGTGAAATGGAGGAGAAATTAGACATTGTTTTTATTTCAAGTGACGAAGATCAAGCCGCTTTTGATGAATATTTCAAAGAAATGCCATGGAAAGCATTACCTTTCTCTGGTATGTTCAATATCTTTCTTCAATTCAAACCATGAGAAGAAATCTTGAGTGAATATTTAAAGAACAATTCCAATATGTCCATTGAAGCTCATAAAGTTTCAATAGAAAACTTGTTTTTTTTTCTCAAAGTTTAATGATGTACTCTGGAAGAAAAATTGATTGTAGTCAAACAATAAGTGAAATTGACATGATAAAGAACATTGTAAATCAAATAGAAAATTTCGATAAGATTGTATTTATTTAGATCGAGATCGTTCAAAAACATTGCGTGAAAAGTTTAATGTTAAAAATATTCCAGCTTTAGTTATGCTTTCTCCTACATGTGAGATAAATTCTTGGAATGATGTCGATGTAGTACGCGGTGCATATCATGGAGCTGTACGTCACTGGTGTAAAGGAAAACATTTATTTTGGTCACGTGAAGCACGTGAAAATGAATATGTTTGGGATGGTATTATTTGTCATCAATGTTATATGAGTCCAATCATTGGTTTACGACATGGTTGTACAGATCAAAAGTGTTATGTAGATTTATGTGAAACATGTCTAACAAAAACTAAACATGAACATCCTCTCGTTGAATATTTAGTACCTAAACGACAATATTCATTAGAACAACTTTTCAGATCAGTTCCTCATTTACTTAGTCCTAATAGTGAAGAAAAGATTGAAACAAAAACAATATGGAAAAATGATGTTAAAAGTGTTGGATTTTATTTTTCTGCTCATTGGTGTGGACCTTGTCGTGATTTTACACCAAAATTAGTAGAAGTTTATAAGGAAGCACAAATAAAGTCTTTATCTTTTCGTATAGTTTTTGTATCATCTGATTTCACTTATCAATCATTCAATGAATATCGTTCAGAAATGCCTTGGCCTGCTGTTCCACTCAATTCAGGTCATCTTCTCGACACATATTTTCAATCTTCTTGTAGGTGTTTATTTTATTTGTTAATGTTACATAATAATTATTATTCTTTGCTCTGAAGATATTCCAAGATTATTCGTTGTTTCATCAGATGGAAAAGTTTTATCATGTCGTGGTGTTAATGATGTTTCACGTAAAGGAATAGAAGCTTTGAAAACATGGACACAAGGAGAAACATTGCCTCTTCCTACGGCAGATGAGTTTGAATGGGAAGATGTCTCATGTGATGGATGCAGCATGAGTCCTATTATTGGTCAAAGATATCATTGTCATACATGTAATAATTATGATCTATGTGCCGAATGTAAAAAGAAAGGACATGAACATCCACTTGAACTTGTACCACAACCGACTGAAGATGAAGATGATTGAAGTCACAGAAAAACGGTTCTTATATATTCATCAAAGACACTTTTCAATAATGACATTGATCTCATTTTTTCATGCATTTATCAATAAAATCTCTTTTGACTTCATTTGCTTAGTTAAGAAAAAACTAAGGTCAAGTGAATATTCATTAATCAAGATCTATTCGATAATCTTTTAACAACGTCTCATATAATTATTTAATTTTAGCGATAAGTTAAAAATCTAAATATCTAGCTTTGAATTTGAATGCATCGAACGAAATTTGGATTTTTTTTTATTGTCTTTTTCAATAGAAATCATAGTTAATGATTGCAATTATCTTTAATTGTTTCAGATTGCCATCGAATTACATTGCCGCAACCATACCCAAACATTAGTCACAGCCGTCAAGTTTAACTAAAGTCTTTCGAATTGGTTTATATCCACAAATGAAAAAGAGTTCAATGTATCAATCTTATGTTTTTATAATCTTAACTACTATAGAATTCTTTCCGCTCCAAATATATACAGTGTGTCTCAAAAGATGAAGTCAAAAAGCAGTATACAATGTTTTTTTTTTAGATTGGTTTGAATTATTAACGCTATTATCCACGTTAAATCATTTATATGGGATGTGGGTGTGGGTGTGGATGTCTAGGTAATATCAAACACTAGTCCATCCACACCTACACTCTAAATTCCAATAATGTAGATTTGATAACTAAGCAAAAATGGCACCATAAGTTTTAGCTATTGTGATCTTTATTTTTTTATTCCAAAATATATCACAGATCATCACCACTAGACATGAAATTAGATGTTTGTAATTAAGAACGAATAAATAGCGATTTTTCTAAAAATATACAAATGAAAGAAATTCTTCCACTACTACTTGAGGGTCAAAAAATTAACTAACATACTATTAAAAATGTGAGAAGCCATATCTATTTCGAGGTTGAGGAGAGTGAACTTGTGTAATTTAGGATAGTTGCTAGCATGAAGAATACACTGGAGCAACGATGATTAAAAACTAAGAGATTCCATGTTATGATGAATTCGAGGTAATATGCATGTACAAAATCGATCAACCATAGCATTAAGTCTCGAATAGCTCGTTTCATTTGATGATACTGTCGTTAGATCAACAGCTTTAGTAAAGTTAATATCACAAGCAACCTTATTGAGTTTTTGATTAATACTTATCAGTGGATATAATAAATCAATATTATTGAGTTTCTTGAAATATAATAAACAATATTTCGTCAAGTAAATCAAGCATGCTATGCGTTCAAACTACCCATACTCATTGAAATTCACGATGGTCTCAAAAGCATAAGTATATAAATATATATACATATACATATAAATTGCTATATTGTGATAAATTGGTCAAAAGAAAAAATAACGAAAAAAATTAAAGAAAAGAAAATGTCGAAAGATTTCTAGCAAGAAAATAGAACACCGATCATATAAGAATGTCGAAAAAGTTTATTTCAACATTCTGGACTAGCAAGATGAAGATATTTGATTACATAAAAATTCATTAGATTCCTAGACAGGATACTCACAGGTTGCCAAGATTGAAGGAGGATGGCTGTGATCACTCAGAGGGCTGATTAAAAGATTCTAAGTGAGATGGATCGGGTGTGGGTGAGTGTATAGGCCTTGTCTTCACCCACACCCCCTGTTTATTTCAAAAACTTTTTTTTTCCAAAAACGTAATTTCTTATTTTATTGAAGAAGAGCAATGAGTAGTTTCTTAAAAGAACAATATTAAAAATTCTATTTCAAAATCCTGCATCGTTTATTCATTAAAAGAAAAATAACAAAATTTACACCAATAAAAATTAGAAAAACTTATTGATTATTTATTAGATTATGATTCATGTATAATAACTAATATTTTCTTTCTGATTAGTAATTTCTGTCCAACATTTTCTATTTTCATTGATGATTTTAAAGTGATTGCTTATTTTCTTTTTAATTTAATTTATTTTATTGATAAAGATAATAACTTTTTTTAACTTAACTTGAATAAATGTCAATTTATAAATAATAATTGATTGATTTTCTTATAATATGGAGTGCAAATTTAAATTTTCAGTGTTTATTCGGTTATATATATATATATAGAATTACATAGACTAAGACAAACGACATAATGATTCATTCTCACATTCACAACTGCAAAGAAAATGTATGTTGAGTTGTGTAATGAAAATGTAAGATTTTATATTAATTCAAAAAAGAAATTCATTTAATAATCTTTATGAAAATTAGTTAATCAGACATTGATATATGATTATGTTGGTCTATAGAATATAAGATATTATTCATACATAAGAATTCATTATAATTTTTTATCTTTACACAAGAAAATTAAAAACAAAACTCATCTTAATAAATAAAAAAAATTCTGTTATTTTTGTCTCACTATGATTGTTTATATATGGATCAAAATAAACTGTAACAAATAACAAACTAATAAACAAAGACAAAAAAATGTTACTAAGAAGCGTTGTTTGAAGGTATTAAATGAACGAGAAGAACATGTGATGATAAATAAAAGTCATAAATATAATTGTTCAATTATATAAAAAGTTGTTCTATTTGAACTTTTAAAATCTCAAAAGTTGATTTTTCATCAAAGTTGTTTATTAAATTTAATAAATTTGAATAATGTTGATTATCTCGTAGAGTATCTTTCCAGAATTGTAAAATTTTTAATTGTCTTTTATGAATATCGGTTAATATTTCAATTGAATAAATTTTTTCTTTAATATCAATATTATTCATAGATATTATAATATTTAATGCACATTGTAAATCAAATGTTTGTTCATATTCATAATATGGTAAATAGACTCCAGTTATTAATTTTGAATAAAAATCTAAAAATTTCAAACCAGCATATATAGTTGTACCTATTATTTCAATACTGCCCGCTTTATCATCAATAACATATGTAATTGCACAACCAAAATCAATTAATTTTATATGATTAGTATCATAATCTAACATTAAATTTTGTGGACAAATATCACGATGAATAACATGACAATTATATAAATAATTAATTATATCAATAACTTGTTTTGATTGTTCTAATGATAATGATTCAATAAATTGTAATTCTTTTTTATAGAATAAATATTTATCTAAATATAAATATAAACAAAATTACAGAGAATATTAAATATTATTTCAATAATAATAATCAAACTTAAATGTTTAAATATCAAATTATTTTTATTGTTAATTCATATTCAATTTAAAAAAAAATGTATAAAAGATTATTGAGTTTTATAAAATGAATAATCAATTAGAGAAAATTTTCTTTTTATTATTATTTTTTTCATCTAAATGACGAATTATTAACATAGAAAACTCTTTAGTAAAAATCTTCAAAATTATTTCAAAATATTGTTTTCTGTTTTGTCTATAATTCAGCTGGATTTTTAATTAGAAAAATCATGTCAATCAATAAATTATTTAATATAATTCTTTAGATTAAATATATTTTAATCGAATTTACATTAACAACAAGTTTGTTTTTTTTTTAATAAATATAATTTTACAAAAAAATCTTTCATTTCTCTTTACTTTCTCGTTTTCTTAAATCTTTTTTTTATCCTGTAACAAGAAATAATATAATTAATGAAATAAATTTTACGCATCATAAGAATAATGGTTGAAAATTAACGTGAAAAAAACTCAAAAAAAAATCAGTCAATTTTTTTTTTCTGTCTGATAAAAATTCTCTTTACGTGTAAATTTCAAAAAAAAATTTCTATTATTGGTGATTTATTTCTCAATGAAAAAACAAATAAACAAACTTAATCAACATTACGAAATGGCTCAAGATATTCAATAGTTTTATTAACTTTAGCTATTTATCTTTGTTAACTAGTCAACAACGAATCAATATTCTTATGAATTTAGAAAAGAATTCGAGATTAATTCAAGAAAATATATTTTCTTTTAAAAGATATTTTTCATATTTTCATATATTTCTCCTTTCTAGAATAAAATTTATCTTATTCAACTATAAAAGTTGTTTAGATTTTAATTTCTTTTCTTAGATTTGACAAGATTTGATAACTTATTCTGAAATGTCCTTTCAAGTTTTCCTTTTCATAGAAAAACAAATAAAATTCGAAGACATAAATTACTTCAAAATTAACATTTGAAAAAAATTTTTATAAGAGAAAATATTCATAAGATTTGTTTTAGTTTTTGATTTTCTATCCTCAACAACATTTGTTTCATATTGAAATTAATTAAATTATTCATTATTAAAAATAAAAACTATTGTATGATAAATAATTAAAATTCTGGCATAGTTTATAAATATTTAAAATCAAAATTATATATTTAAAAGATAGAAAATATGTTAAAATTATATTCGCGAAAATTTAGTATTTGAATATTATAAAATATGTTGTATTTCATATAGAAATTTTTTTGTTTTATGAATTACTTTTCTATGACTTGAAAATCAATAGAATAGACAATATAAATTTTTCGAGAAATTTTCTTCAAAGAACTTAATAAAATAATGATAAAACTTTCTTTTCGATTGAGGATGATTTTCAATATTATTATCATTTTCATTTTCTCTTTCTTTAATTAAAATGCGTTGTGAAAATTTTATTATTATTATTATTAACTTTTCGATCAATGAGATTGATCTTCTTCAGGAATTTTGATACATAAATAAAAGTTTAGTATAAAATACAGTAAATCAAATAAACAAATATTACTATTTTTCTTGATTGTCCAATGTCATTTTATAGTATTTCCATGGTCGATTACGTTCCTTGTTGTGCATAGTTGGTCAATGTATGGTAAAGAATTTCAAGCATATCTAACTTACTAGTGTATACTTTCATCAGTTAATGTCACATAAAAATTCCGAAAAAAGTTTTTATCGAGTTTAACTAGCAAATGATTTGTTACGAAAAAGTCGATTTTTTTAAATTTTTTCAAAAATCATCGATTGTTTTGGCTCAATATACGATAGATAGAGGGATGAAAAATCGTATGCTTTTCACCTATCAACATCCCACGGAATTGGCTACAAAAGAAATGTTCTTAAATACTTTTTAAATTACATGCTTTATTCTACTTTATACAGTCTCTTAACAAATGACAATTTCAATTGCTAATCAGGATAAAGTATTAAATAATATATTTAGAAGACGTTTCAAATTAAAAATTAACATATTGTAAATAAACTGATGTTCTTAAATGATGTAATGTAAATAAATACACGAAGCATTTGAATATATCGCAATAAAAAGAAACATATTTTATTCATAAAACAGGCAACGTGTTTTATTCTCTAAAACTAGATGTTTGAATATTAATTTTCTGTAATTTGTTGTTCTTTGATAATAATAAAATGTTTTATCGATCTTTTGATTTATCTATATTCTAAGGATACAAAAACAAAAAAAAAGAAATATTCTTTCTCATTAATCGATTTTGTTTTAAATAATATGATTCTTTCTTTATCAATTATTATTTTTTCTCTCATTAACATTTTATTTCGATCTATATGCACTTCCATCTAAGAAAAAAATCTTAGTTTTTTTTTTTATATCAAAAATTAAAACTTCAAACATTTTAAGTTTTATAATTTTAAATCTTATACATTTATCTATATGAAAATTAATTTGAATAAATTATTTTTAATTTTTTTTCTTCTTTTATTAACTATAAAAAAATTGTAAAGAAAAAAAAAAGAACAAAATTATTTTTCATATTAAATTGATTATATGTATTATCAAGATATTTTTCTTCTTATTTATTTCATATGATAGTAAGAAAAGAAGAAAAGCAAAAAAAAAGAAATTAATTTTTTTCGAAGTCTTTCTTAAAAAAATATTTTTTATTCATTTATCAAATATCATAAGTCAAGTTTTCTAATTCATCTCATTAAAACAAATAACATTGAAGAACTAAAAATTCTACAGTTTCAATAATCAAGATACCAATGAATACAGCAATCATTCTCTTTTATGTTTTTTTTTAACAAAGAGTGCATCACTAAAAAGAGTTTTATTAGAAGATATCGAATTATTTATCCTATACAGTATATGAGCCATTGATAAACTTTGTATTCAGGTAATCTTTTGTGAATTATTTGCGTCAAAAGGTGGGTGTGGGTGTGGGTGTGGATGGGGGTGGGT
>CAJNOP010002371.1:0-10918 GCA_905250075.1 Rotaria sp. Silwood1 | reverse complement strand
TTGGGGGGTATGTCTGTAATGTTCTCTTTCTCCGTTGCTATGTGTCTGTAATGGGGGGGTATGTCTGTAATGTTCTCTTTCTCCGTTGCTATGTGTCTGTAATGGGGTGGGGGGGGGAGGGGAGGGGGGGGGAGCCGCCAACCTCGAACTTAAAACTTACACTCACTATTTTCTTCGAAAACATACGTGAGTTCCACAAAAGGTTCCTATGGTAGCAATGTATTCATTCTTTAAGTAATGAGTAAAATCAAACTATTGAACAATTTTCCATGTATATTTGCATGTTTCTCATATCGTTCACTATCAAGTATACACGTAATGAAAAGGTTAATCCAATGAAAATGAATTAGGAGTTGATATGTGAAACTTGAAAGTTTCAATAAGGATATTGTACCGTATTGAAATTAAAGGGAACAAATTGATTTCGTGATTTAAAATTGTTTCAAAATGATTTCAGTTATTGAAATCAGTTTGCCTCATTGGTATTAGATAATTTTTCTCCGATTATTAATTGATGAGCATATACATTAGCTGAAATACATTGGTGATTTGTACGTAGATATTAACACAAATAGAACTTTCATTAACCGATATACTCAATGTTTCAGTGAATAACAGCTACATTTTCATTATCTCCTACTGCAATATGTTCCGTTGATTCTATCTCTATCTTCATTTTTTTCCTCACTTTCTATGAATAATTCCTATAGTCGAATAAATAGTGTTACTTGGCCAAATATATTATATATCATATATTTCGCGCGGGGCATTGAATTTAATAATTGTTTATTGACAAATTAAATAAAACTAACTTCAACAAATTCTATTGTCAAAGTCGTAATTTCAATGGCGATCATTGTCGAACTTACAACTCCGTCGACCGATGTAACTTTGATACAACATATATATTTTATTAGCCCTTTTGTTACATATACGACACAAACAAATCATTGGCTTCAAGTTTTTCTTTTTCGATTATAGTTTATCACTTTACTTATGTAACTGATTTGTAATATATCTCGCTCTTTGCTACTAGAAAAGTAATCTAATAATATACTGGTTTATAGGTTATTCAACTGAAAACTAGTTCTATTATTCATTTATCCATTAGTTTGCTTTATGGTATTAATACTGTGTTAAATCATATTCAATAATATTATGAACAGTTGGATCCATCGTTACCATTGTCTTTTAAAAAGTAACATCTGTCATGATATAGTTCTACAATTTTCTAACAACTTTTCTCTTCATGTCGATGTAACTTGATCTAGATTTATTGAACCACATTGAAGTGGCCGTACATGCCCAATTGATTATACGGCATTGGGTATGCAGTAATGTGACAATAAATCTACAAAGTAGATCAAGAAAAATAGCTTTAGTAGACTACCGAACGGCCGCTCGACGGAGCGGCCGCACCTAACGACCCTTCGAACAATATATGGTGCGGCAGTCCGCTCGGCAAAACAGCGCGCAGAGCGGTCAGCATCGCCGTCAATTTTTAAAAATTTAACTTTTATTGTCCGCCGCCGCTCCTGTATTTTTAGGGACGGTGCACACCTCTGAATTTCAGAGGTTGTAGAAAATTTGGATTTCTACTAAACTTTATTTGCTCTTTCAAAGTAGCCAATTCGTTTCAAAACAAAAGTTTCTCGACAAATTATCCCTATTATTTTACATGGTGATTCTGCAGTTCCTCTCTTGGCTAGGATCGTTATGATGACTAAACTTTGTTTTTAGACTTCTCTTCAATAATTTTTCAGTCTTAACGCAAGTCTTATTGCAGGTTGATTCAAGTAAATTCTTTGAAAATTTCCAAAACAATTAGATCTCAGCTTGTTGAGTGAAATGTTAGATGGCATCGAGATTCTACGATGCCTATTCTGAGGTCAAACTGATGGAATTGCAATAGATATTAAATTCCTGCAAGGGTACGGATTTTCCTACCCTACCCTAAAAGACAATCAATGTTAATCTAATGCCGATTTACTCGCCATTAGACTGAAAGAAGAAGAAAACTACTTTCAATTAATCTATTAGGGGAGGTGCAGGAACCAAAGAACAAACTGCAATGAAAGATGTGCGTAATGGCTTGAGTTGATTTAAGCTTCGGAATCTCAACATGATTCGAAGTAGAAAAAAAAGGACATTTCAATCAAAGCAAGAATAACAAATTGTCAGTGTGGTCTCTCATGAGCCTGGAATGTGACACACATAAATATTCTAAGAGCAAGCAGAAGTGATTCTCTTAATTACAAGGCTCTGTATAAAACTCGAATAACTCGACATTATTGCCGTCGCTGTATTGCATCCTCGGAAGAATTTCTCCACTTTTTTTCTGGGTGCTCTTCTTTGTTTAATATGTATCATTATTTCTTCTTGTTTTGCGTACTTCTTTTTTTTTATTCAGTCGTTGAAAAGATCTATATGAAAACCGAGAAAGGATTCAGTCAAGAGTGTAGACCCCATGTAAAACTAAAATAGGCATTTAACGAAACGAGTCTTGAAATTAACGCCAAAAGTCGCGTTAAAAGACAAATTAACGAAGTTTAATGAAGAAAACTTCAAGAATTTTCGTTAAATTTCGGAAAATCATGAAAACGCGTTAGATTTTTCACGCTTTTTTACGCATGATTATGCTTTTCACGGTCACTAACTCGTTATATGTCGTTAAAGATCTCATTTGTTTTTGCGCGTGAAATTTTTAACGATCTTTCTTGCGTTTTTTTTCGTTTTAACGAACTTTATCGTGTTATCTATCGTTAAAAGTTGCCATCGTTTTCAAGTGTGAGATTTTTAACGATCTTTCTTGCGTTTTTTTTCATTTTAACGAACTTTATCGTGTTATCTATCGTTAAAAGTTGCCATCGTTTACACATGTGAAAATAGTTAACGATATCATTTGAACTTTTTATTTTAAACGAAGCTTACCGTGTTAACCATCGTTAAATATTTCATTCTTTCTCACGCGTGAAAATGTTTAATGGCGTTTCTTGAGTTCTTATAATTTTAACGAATCATATCGTGCTAATCGTCGTTAGATAGTGACATTGAAGTTTTGAGTCAGTAGTTGTTAAGTAGCCATCGTACTATGAGTTGAATGTTTAGGCTTAATCTGGAATAGTAAAAATAAGCTTTTTTTTATATATCATGAGGATTCTTCAAGATTAGGATAGCGAAAAAAACAAACTGTGCTAGATTTTTTTTTCCAGTAGACGCATTTTTCAATGATATCATTTACTGGTACATAATAATAGTTATTGTCTTTATGTAATTTTCCTTCTTGAATTGATGTTATATAGATTTTTTGACCATTTGTAACTATTGATAAGGTTTTGACATCAGAAAGCGGCCAAAGTTCCAGTAAAATTTCATCACCTGTAGCAATAAATATGGCAGTTATTAAACCAAAATGAATTGCATCTTGAATTCTGAATAGAACTGCAGAATCATCAGCTGCCTTTGATTTTGAGTAGTCTGCAGTTGTATAACGAACACGTCCAATCTTGATTGTTCCATAAAACTGAAGATTTTCGTTCGAGAATAAAGTGGAGATTCTGTTATTGGACGGTATTGAATGCATAGTCCGAGGCGCACTTGATGATGATTTATAATAGCCACGACCAAACATCATATTTTCAATGTAGTTTTTAAGTTGAATATTCATTGTTGAATCATGAAGTTGTAAAAGGTCTTCCATAAAGGACATTCAAGTAAAAATCGAGTTTTGTTTTTTCACGCGTGAAAACAAATGAAATATTTAACGATAGTTCATACGGTAAGATGCGTTAAAAATAAAAAAAACTCCAGAAACATCGTTAAATATCTTCACGCGTGAAAAAGAATGAAATATTTAACGACATGTAACGAGTTAGTTATCGTTAAAAAGACAATCACGTGTGAAACAACGTGAAAAGTCTAACGCGTTTTCACGAATTTTCGAAATTTAACGAAAGTTCACGAATTTCTCTTCATGAAACTTTGTTAATTTACCCTTTAACGCAACTTTTGGCGTTAATTTTAGCGCCTGCTTCGATAAATGTTCTTTTTTAAAACTTTATATAAATGTCTCGCTCCTTTGATATCTGATATAAAAAAGAATTTCAGAAAAAACCTACTGACTCAAATATGAATAAACAGTAATCCTGAAAACTGCGTCTATTGATGTGAGTGACATGGAAGCACATATGATTCAAGCTTGAAACTTGAATTAAGCTTTCAAGTATGATACTACGATCAATGCGAACTAAATATATCCCATCACCCAGGTGTCTTTCATGGATGACCCCTAAGCATGCACGTCTGAATATATTTAAACTTCCAATCATTTCAATTTCTTCTCGACGAGTAGCTTTGATAGTTCGCATTATGATTCCTAAATATCAATGAAACCATATATAAAAGATTGGTAGGAAAAAATCAAGATATCACCTAAAATATTTTCAAAGTGAAATGTAGAGTAAGAAGTCAATGGACCATAATCATTAATAGTTTGTCCAATATGATTAAGGGAATGTACAACTTGTTGATTATGTCGAGCCGTGTAGAGTTTTGGATATTCAATGAGAAACTCATGAAGAAGACTTTTTACGTTATCGACCATGACCATGCTTATAGTTCGGTGCTCGGAAAAATGAATAGCTACTACTAATTTCAGAAAATGATCGTAATATTTAGCTTTTAAGACCTTTTTAAAGATCACAAATCCAAAAAGAAGAACCATTCTTAATTCACTGGCTTTAAACTTTTTGAATTTAAGTAGTGAACGTGGTCGTCGACCAGTTGTTGAAGGAAAACGAAATGATTGAAGCATTGATGACAATTGATGAATATGATTATAACACGACCAATCTTCCCTTTTATAATCAGCATGAAGCCAAAGAGATAATAACTTCCTCTTAGAAAAAATAAAAAAATATTAGGTATCGATTTACATGTCAAGTATACTACTTACCGTTACACCTTGATACACGTTGTGTAGATTATCTGATACAAAACTGAATCCAACGTCAAAATATTTCAATTGACGAAGCACACAAGGACCGAGGATTCCATGTTCAGACTCCTTATTTTTGATTAATTTTTGCTTGAGTTGACGCTTACCTTTGCGATCAAGTGAATGACGATTAAGTTTTTCTACTTCAATATCATTTAGTTCTTTAATTAAAATAAGATAATCATATCGATCATTTGTTCTTAAATGTGGTTGAGTCAGGGAGTTTTCAATAGGAAAACAATTAATTCGATGATCAGAATTTTCAGACGACAACACAGTATATCCTAAATAAATATCCCATGTAAAAATGTATATAAATTTAACGATTTAACGAAATTTAATGTTACATTTTTGACCGCGAAAAAGCGTTAGAAATATGAATTAAACAAAGTCTCACGCGTGTTTTCCCGTTACAACAAGATTAACGTAAAATAACTTGTGGGACTTCGTTAAAAAGCATATTTTTGACTCGTCTTCACGGTCAAAAATGTAACACTAAATTCCGTTAAATCGCTGAATTTATATAAATTTTTACATGGGACTTCTGAAAATAAAAAAAATGTTTAAGGAAAAAAAAATTTACCACGAATTTCGCATCTTCCGCATCCAAATTTTGCAGTTGGTTCGGGTAAATTTTGTACCAATGCTTGTGCTGGTTTATCCATACATGCACAAATTAAAAAAACTTTTAAGAATCGTGAAACATAGCCTGCATCTGAACGACATTCAAAATAAGACCCTTTCTCCAACTCCTTAAGTTGTACAATAATTGTTTCCAACACAGCTGACATTTCAAACCGCTTTGGTTTTGCAGGACCAGGCCAGACTCCACCAAGTATTAAGTTTTGAAAGCTAAATCGGTTTTTACGTTTAATTTCATTAATTATAAAAGTTACAGGCCATATTGACTTTTCCGTACTTTTAAATGGTTGTATTCCATCTGTACTCATAGTTAGAGTTAAAATGTCGTCAGATTCTTCATCAAGTAGTTTTCGATAGTAGTTACTATCAACAATATCTTTCATTGATAAAATTGAATGTGGTGTAACATTTGTACATTTTGGTAAATACATATCTGCTGTAGTCGCTAATGTTGAAGAAAGTTGATCACGAATATTAAAAGTATAAAAATAATTTGGCATTGATGCAGGAGGTGCAAAACGCCAGTTACAATTAGCATTTGAGCAAGTAAACTTGTTATCAGAGGTCTTTTTGCAATTTGGACATATCCACCACACTGTTCGATCAAGACTAGATGCACATGATTTATCAAGTGCTTTTTTCACTTGAAACCAACTACGAGGAGCACCAGGCACATTTAAAACACACAATAGTGAACATATATCGTTGATGCAGACTGCTGATAAAGAATGACGATTTTTCAAGGCGACTAAAGCCGCAGCTAAATCTACTTTTTCAATAGGTCTTGATAATGAATCTGAACTTGTCGAGAGTCTATAAAATAATCAAAAAATTTTATAGTTAGAACGATGAACACTATTTCTGGGACAAACACTTTCTAAAACAATAATTGATCCTGTGATTAAAGAGCCATGTTAAAAATGCTGATGAATTTAGCGAATTAACGAAAAAATATATTACATTTTCAGTCGTGCAAACGCGTGAAAACGAGACATCTTTTAACGAAGTTTCATGTGTTTTTCTACGTTAATTACTGTTAACGAAAAAACATGCGTAATATTTCGTTAACAGACGTCTTTTTTCACGCGTTTTCACGATCGAAAAGGTAACATCATTTTGCTTTAATTAGTTGAACAAATGAATGTTTTTACATGAGGAAAAGAAGAAAAAGTAATCAACACTAATGCATCACTCTAGATAATGAAAAGAGTTTTCGAAACATTATACATACATATTTTGTTTATCTTGAGGTTCATAAGACTCATTCATAGTTGGAGATGTAAAATTTGGAAGCGAACAATCATCATTATAACTGTGCGATTGATCATCTGGAGAAGCAGCAATGTTAATAGATTCATTGATGAAATTTGTGCTAGTTTGAGCCCATTGAGTTAAATCCTCATTCAGCTGCTCACATTCCTTCACTAAATTTAAAAAATGAATAAATTTCTCAGTTGACAGAATTTTTAAGTTTCAACACACAAAAACGACCATTTGCTTTGGCAAGAAGCATCATTCTTCGTCGATGTTCGAAATTCCTTCGATTAAGTCGCCAATTAGCCACCTTTTCTGTCATTTTGCTTCGAAAAAAGTCAAAGTGACAATGTTTTCAACGATTAATTACAAACAGAGTATATAAAACTATCCAATCAAATTGATAAATTTTTAATTATAATGAAGAAAAACCCAATGGTTTCTAATCTTCTAGTACTCTTTATCTTTCAAAGCTTTTATTGTTCATTTATATAGCTACAAGTATAAACATAACTGACAAAAAACAAAAAAAAAATAAAGTGCATCACTGAATACTCAGCACAAAAAAAAACAAATATAACGAGAAAAATGCAAATAGAAATAAAATCTATCAAGTAACATCGAAAATAAGTCTAGATAAGTTTCTGAAATCAATAATATTTCATTGATTACTTGGCATATCATTTTCTTTATTGATGTTGGATTTTTTTTTCCAATAAACTTTGAATTGTTGAAAGTTGATTGTTGAGATTCATTTTTTCCATCATCTTTTTGTTGACTTTTGGCACTACGAAAAACGTTGTTAATACTTTCATTAATTTTTCCGTCCGTTAGACTTTCCATGCCATGAAACATATTAACGTAATCTATAATATAAATATATTGTTTAACATTAAATCACAAAAAGAAATTACCATGAACAGCTTGTCGAATATCATCATCAATACCTTCTTCAAGAGCATCCACTCGAGTATGTAGTGGATAACAGGCACGTATAATAGAACGAGCTGTTCTTGTACCGTTCGGCTTTTGTAATCTAATTAATTGTTCTTCGGTCATATTTAATTGATCACAAATCTTAATCAATTTTTCACCTCTACCTTCTTCTGTTTCACCATCAGAAGAAAATAGTAATCCCATACGTACAAAATATCTTATAACACTAGAATCAGTTGGACGAGCTATAAGAAGTAAATATTAAAAGTTTATTACAAAGGGGCGACGTCTAGAACAGAATTTTTTCTTTTGATATTTTTAGATGAGAAAAGCTTTTCAATTAGATAACAACTTGCTATGAATACTTAAATTAAATAAAATTGAGATTTTGATAGTTAATATAGAAATAAAGCAAAACAATCTTATCAGTTTTTGAAGCAAAAATATTTAAAAACAATACTTACGCATCCATTCCCTTTTATATTTTTCAATTTCTTTCTTCATTCGATTGTTTTCCATTTTGAGCTCCTCATAAGAACTCACAGAAATTCGTTTTCGTTTTGTTTCTACATATTGTGCTTCACTGTCAGAATCAACACTCTTTCGTTTAAATGAACTAGTTGTTTTTTCTATAATTTCACAACAAAAAAAAAATTAGAAAATAATATTTAAAAAAATTAGTGATACAACCTTCTGTATAAGCAGCATTTAAAGATGATGCATCTGATGTCTTGGATCGATTGTCGTTTCGTGGTTCATTGATTGTTGCTTGATTAGATTGAATTTTTTTTGAGTTATTTTCATGACCTAAAATATGACATACATTAGCTTGTTCAACATAATAAGACCTTCATACAATTTTCTTCTTGTTCAGTATCAATTTCCAAACGTGCATCATTTGAGTCAGACGAATCTTCATCGTTTGACTCTAAATCATTTTTACTATATGAAATTCCAGTTGATTCAGATTCACATTCATCTTTTTCATCAAATTTTTGTGCTGCACCATTTTTACTATTAACCTTTGCCATGAATAATTTTTTTTGTTTTTCACATACTTGCAATGAACCTAAAAAAAAAAATTTAAATGTGAAATCATATCTTACAACTAACCAATAATCATAATTGTGCCACGAATAATCTTCTCCCGTTTATTTGTTGACTTTTTATATCCAACACATGATCCAACAGTGAGTTTTGATTTATTAGCAGTTGTTACTAACTGGTGCCATTCAGCAACAATAAAATTATCATCATTTGTACGAATTAAACATGCATCAAATTTTTTCTGTATATCAGCCATAAAGAAAACTATAAATGATATTATATTTATCTAAAAAAACTTTCTGGATAAAGATAGAAAAATATTTGAAAGAATGATATAAAACGTAAACATGATTGACCTTACGATTAAGGGCAAACATACATAACTGACGAAGCGTATAATGTTCTACTGTTATAATAAAAATATCCTTTGTTGCTTTTGTTCATAAGATGTGTAATGAAAATAAAAAACGATAGATGGTAGTCATATCCAGTAACTGGGAATATTTATCACTATGTCGTTGAATTAATCTCTTCGATAGGCTTTCAGTATCTTAGAATGCAAAAATAAAAAAGGCATTTAACGAAGCGAGGGCAGAAATTAACGCCAAAAGTTGCGTTAAAAGATAAATTAACAAAATTTCATGAAGAGAAATTCGTGAACTTTCGTTAAATTTCGGAAACTCATGAAAACGCGTTAGACTTTTCACGCTGTTTCACGCGTGATTGTCTTTTTAACGATAACTAACTCGTTACATGCCGTTAAATATTTCATTCTTTTTCACGCGTGAAGATATTTAACGATATTTCTTGAGTGTTTTTATTTTTAACGAATCTTACCGTATTAACCATCGTTAAATATTGCGTTCGTTTTCACGCGTGTACGTTTTGATCTTTCCGCTTGAATTATATGCAGCCTGTATAGGTGCGTAGTACTTCCATATAGTGTTTTTAATGGCAAGTGTACGTCCTTTGTCTGTACACTTTGAAAAACAAAAAAAAATCCTTTGTTGTACACTCTGAGTGATCATTCCATTAAAAACACTGCTCCCATATAAGTTTTTTCCGTAGCTTGACTTGAAAATTTTCGAGGTTCTTCTATTGAGTTCAGCTATGTTGCCTTTTTTACTCACAGATATCACATCTAATATGATAAACGTGACTGGTAAACTCTACTTTGTTAGAAAGGTAAAAACGTCGAAAATGAAAATATCGAAACCAAAACTGATGGATTAAAATGTGAGTGCAAGAGTGTGGATGAGGGTGAGGATGTTTGTCTGATATGTATCAAAACGGCCAAAAGAAAAAATAGCGAACGAAAGAATAGCGAAAAAAAAGAGCGAAGAAAAAAGCGGAATAAAAAATGTCTATCATATAGAAATGGTGAAAAAAAATATTTTCCTGAAAAATGTCGAAAATGTCTCGAATGCCGTTAAGTAACTCTATCAAGCAGTAAGATGTAAAGTTCGAGATTAGAGATGAAGCAAATACTGATATTCACATCTGCAACCTACCCACTTAAAAGAAACATATAGTTCTGTTGTTGGTTTTATGCCTGAATATTTTTGATCCATTATTATTTTTGTTGGTCTACTTAAATATGGATTATTTTTCTGTATACAAAAAAATATCTTCATTTCACTGGTCGAAAATGTTGAAATACACTTTTCTCGACAAACTCATATGATTGCAAGGGATTTTTTGCTATAGCCTGTTTCGCCATTGTTATCTTCAACATTTTTTCGATTCGCTATTTTCTTTTCGCCATTTTTTTCTTCGCGATTTTTTCTCGACATTATTTTTTTCGCTATTTCTTTTTCGGCCAATTTAATGCTATTCGTTTGTCTCTTCATGGATTGTCGTTTTCAACACTTATATCTTGTAACATGTTTATAATTATTGTTTTCGATATTTTCATTTTCGACATTTTTTACTTGTCAACATTTTTACTTTCGACATAAGTAAGGTAAATCACGTGACCCTCATCTCTCTTAAATATTTAAGCTGATTTATACGTTACTGCTTAGAATTTTTTTGTACATTGCT
>CAJNOP010002370.1:0-18012 GCA_905250075.1 Rotaria sp. Silwood1 | reverse complement strand
GAAAGTACCTTTAGGTTCTTCATAGGGTTTGGAGTATGCTGGTTGATTTTAATGATTTTTTTATGACTTATTCAATAAAGACTGGTTTTAGAGTAATTTCATCCTTTGAGTACGGACTAAGAGATTTCGCGTCCGAATATTTTGGAAC
The DNA here is from genome assembly GCA_905250075.1 of Rotaria sp. Silwood1. NCBI lineage: Eukaryota > Metazoa > Rotifera > Eurotatoria > Philodinida > Philodinidae > Rotaria > Rotaria sp. Silwood1. Next base: position 17,864 of record CAJNOP010002370.1, on the reverse strand, counting down.
CTGAATAACTTTCAAAAACACAATCACTTGATTATTTATTGATACGAATCGCATGAATACTTGCGTTTAGGATATTTGTGCGGTTAAGATTATCTATACCTAGTGAAGATTATGAGTTGTTTCTTAATATTTCTGGCAATCAGCATATGATTTAATGAGTTAGGACATGAGCCGATTAGATCAAATTTCTCGAGAAAGAATCGCTATTCTCGAAAGTATATTTTGAGTGACAGAATAATCATCCAAGAGTGTCATCAATAGGAAAGATCTTGATCAGTTGTTCGCATCTAATAAATATTGTAGAATACATTTTTGATTCCATGACTAGGAAAGCAATGGTGGCAATGAATCGTCGCTTTAGCGTCATCGCCTCATCAGTTCAAACCAATAACCAGTTCTTATCGGGTCCTGACCCGTACCAGGGCCCGGTTCATAGCGGAACCTGATCTAACGATACATGCCAATAAACATTTTATACCGCCGGTATAAGACTAATATCGGTATACGCTTCATACCGTCGGTAACCGGTTGTACTAGAATCTAGCGGTTCTACCAGATACCCGGAACCGAAACCGAAACCGCGGTTCCGGTTCCTAACAATGAATAAAAAACGGTTCCATTTTCGGTTCCTAAGAATTCTTTGGAACCGTTTTGAAAAGTTTTTTATCAATGGCGTATGAAATAATTGATTTTTTCGCAGCAAATTTACATTCCTTACTTTCCAAAATTGTTCATATAATATTCTTGAAAATAATTTTTTTTCATAAACAAGCAAAAAGAGCGAACATACGAAAATCGCTGTAATACAGTAGGTTTGCATCAAATGAATATCGATTTAATGAGTTATACTAAAACTTGTTTTCTTTGTTTCATAATCGTCATCACAAATAACAATATCAAATATTTCGTCTTTTCCAACTCTGTTTTTTTGCTGCTGAAGTTCTAAACTATTCTTGATTATGCAATGCAACGAAGTGGATTGTTGATCACAATCGGTAATCTTCCTTTTCCGATCAGTTGGAGTAGTTCCATTGAAAATTTCCTTACTAACTTTATAGCAACATTAGATTTCTATATCAAAATGCTGTTTTTACTTTTTCTGCAGTAGCCATACCTGAAAAAACTTTCTTATCATCTAACATTATGGTAACATCAAAGCTCAAAGCAATAAGTGAATGCAAAATTTACTAGGGTCAAAATACTAGAACAGTCAAAAAGTTCTGTCACTTTCAAATATTTATTCATAGGAAAAATATTTTGCTATTCTATTTACTGTAAAATGTTCGCAGTAGTCCCCATGATGTTCGACACAAAGTTTCATCCTCTCAATCCACTTCTGAAAGGTCTTTTGGTATTCGTGAATAGGTATTGATTTAAGTGTCTTAGTTATTGCTTTAGCTAAACTTGTATTGTCTGGATACATGTCAAGGTTACACTGTAGACAACTGAATGATCAAAAGTATGAAGAACTAAGGTCAGGTGACTATGGTGGATAAACCATAACTTTGGTTTTCCTTATTGAGTATAATTAAGATTCGGATTAACATTCTGCGCACGCATCTTTGCATTGTCAAGATGCTATGTTATTTTTTATGATGATTTTTTCTTGTGTAAATTTTTGACTAATCTTTTCAAAAACTCATCAGGATAATATATGTAACAGACGTGTCTGAGGTGGTAGCAATATAATCAATACTAATATGTGAATCATTGTTCACCCTATCTTTAACAGCATCAATATTTTCTTGAGTAATGGTCGTTATTGGACGACCTCTTCGAGAATTATCCTCCAAGGACACACGCCTGTTTGAAAATCGTTCAGTCCATCGAGCAACTATACGATATCAAACAACACCTTGTCCATAAGCAGTAGTTAATTCATCATCAATTTGTATAGCAGTTAAACCTAATAAGAAACAAGTTTTTATATATGACCGTAAACAGTTTACCCATCTGAAAACAGAGGTGTTCAAAACATTCGTTAAAATTTGCCATACTAGACACTTGTGAAGCTTCGTATTGGTATTTTAATACATAATAGATGTCTCTAGTAGAATAGGCCAACATGAGGAATAAAACCAATTTGGATGAAATTTTAGACAGCTGTCGTCAAAAGTTTTTGACTGCCCTTAGTAACTTAAGTTGAATAAGCATAGACGAATATAGTTATCAGTAAAAGTTTCACGGTTCCAACGGTTCCGGTTCCAAACTGATTTTTTTTAACAGTTCCGGTTCGGTTTCGGGTACCAAAATCTTGAAAATTCGGTTCTCAGTTCCGTTTTCTTTGGAACCGCTGAGCTCTAGGTTGTACCTGTTTATCCCATCGATATAAGATTTATACTGGTATATGCCAATATATGCTTTATACTGCTGATGGTTGGTTACCAACAGACCGGGCCTCAGTGAACTGAACTCCGATAAGTATCGGTTACCCGTTACCGGTGAGAAATGGTTATCGGCATAACGGTTACTGATTAGGTTGGTAATCATCATCGTCGCATCTCTATTCACGAGAGATGCTCCCCAAACAGTTGTTCCCGGGATAGTTGCTCTCCCCTCCCCGATACTTGTTCCCGTGACATGTGTATAGGTGTGAGTGGGCAAAGAAATCATGGACACTCACAGCCACAGCCTTTCCTACAGTCGCATCCACACCCTCACTCACAGTTGCACTCATACTGATATTCACACATACGCTTTTTATTAAGATATACATCCTACAACTAGAGAAATCGATGAGCAAATACGAAAAGAAATACAAATCACTTTCATGTTATGATTGAACTCTCTTCAACAGACTGAGGATGTAGGCGTATGGTTTGGGTTGAGTGTAGATGTGGTGTGCGATTATGGAGTACGTTGGGTGTGGTGTGGGATTGAGTGGGTGTTGCTGTATTTTTTTTACTAATTCCACACCAACCCTATCTGATAACTGTTGTTTTTAGTGACCCCAAATTTCGTCTTGGAAGAATTGTTTCAAGTACAGACCACATTACCATCTTTTCTTCTGTAAATTTCACACTGAAGATTGACGAGGATATAAACATTTTTGGTGGATGCGCATTAACTAGATTTGCTTTTGTGGCATTAAATACTTGTGGAATAGTAAGAGGAGGTTTGAGAAAACAATTTGATTCGAAACAATATAGCAATTAAAGTGGCATTTTCATCCTTTTACTTCTCAACAGCAGTTTCGTATCTCTGAAATTTTGATTGTCAATAACATGCCATACATCAGAGCTGGCATCTAATGTACACTTTTTATCGACGCTGTAGCATCGAATATATTGATAGAGGAAGTCGTTGCAGTAGTACGTGATAGTTCACTAATGGCTGTAATCGATAAAAAATGATTGTGCTGCCTCTCTTGATTAGTATCCATGTCACATACTGAGTATTGTATACGTATCAGAATTTGCGACATAGAATTTAGTAGCTTTTGTGGAAATAGTTCCATTCAACATATCAGAAAAACCTTCGATCTGATCCATTTGCGAACACATTGATACAAACGCATGATGAAGAACACTCGCTTATGTCATCATTAGCAGAATGCCAATATGTTGATTGTTGTTCTAAATTCTTATCACATATTTTTTTTCTACACATTCATCGTTCTCTTTGTATTATAATGCTGATTGTGTGTACACAGTTTATGTAAATAAAGACAATGAGTTTCATCAATATATATTGTAGAATAACATTGAATGAATAATGCAAAACGTACTATTGTCAGCATTACTCACTTCAACTAGAATTGCATTATGATTCTCAATTTTTGTTTAGTTCTCCAGCAGATGTTTTGCTTGTTTTTGTTAGTCGAATATAAACTCTGATCCCAAAGTAATGTAGGTGGATCTATAAAAAATACAGAATGATTGTATCATAAAGATTCATACATATTGTTTCTAGGTTTATGTAGTTTTGAAATTCGTCTTGTACTCTGGTTAATAATCAGATGTAGAAAATATTTCTAATTGCATTGTAGCAAGTTTCAGATAGTATTGAGTTCGAACGGATATCACAAATCACATAGGTCATTTGTTCTAATCTATGCGTAGCTGACAGCATTGCTGGCATACTCTGTATCAATGATATTGAAGTGAACAAAGAATATTTTCTCATATTCTTTGGATTGCTCATCATTGACGCATGTTCAGTTCAATAACGACATGATCATGCAAGCTTATCTTTCGTGAAATTACGTGCACATTTTCACTTTGTCCAAAGACGGTTTGCTTATGTCTGTGATGGAGAAACAAATGGTTGTTAACACAAAAGTTTTCTAAGAAGACTATTCCACTACGAATATTACTTCAGTGATTTCTGAAGAATTCATTCTTGTGAAAACTGACTAACTACTAATGATTAAAAAGCGTAGATTTTTCGAATGTGATACATACGATGAACACTATGTTCCCTCTTCAGCTATTGTGCTTTGTCACCAATAATAAAAGACGTTTTGCTTGAAACTCTATGATTAGTATCAGATAGTTGCATTGATCTCAATCAAACTACCACGAATTATGTCCAATATTATCAAACAAAATTTACTGTCAAAAGTAAAGTTGAGTGCTTCGAAAACATTTTCCAACAAATATTTGTAGGTATGTTATCAACATGAGTCTATCGCAAGGGTTTTGTAAATAAAACGTGTTTAGCAAAAGCCTATTCCTCACGATCTACCAAGTAGTAAGAAAACATTGATCATCCGAATAATCTGTGAGTTACTCAACGTCAAAATCCATGAGTTATTTGCAAATGCTTGTGAAGATTAAGTATTAAAAAAAAGCATAACTGAAAGTATAAGTTATATTAAATATGTTATTAGCATTTTTTTAAATTTGAAAAAAGAAATTTAGACGTTAGATTGTTTTCAATTTGAATAAATTGAATTTAACAGATTTTGAACTTTTCGAGTTTATGTTCGCAAATGAGAAGACATAGTGTTATGGGCTTTACTAAATCAGGATAATAGCAAGAGCTAATGGAATATTGTCTCAATTGTTCGAATTTCAGATTTTCAAAGAGTAGATTGTTTAGTCATCAAAATTTTCTTCTAACATCCTAATACAACGGTTTGACGCTCATTTTCGTCAGAACCTATTACAGTTTTGTAGAATTCTTTCTGGCTGTCCCCCTAAGAACTATGCTTTCTCAATTACACATAATATTCACATATCTCTATTTTTTTCTATATACAGAGCAGATAGTATCAGCATCGATCTACTCAGCGTCTCAAATATAGAAGGTATCACATTCCAAAGATGCACTTGAAATCCCATCAAATTTACCCAGTTTCGCATGCATACAAACCTTCTTATGATCTTGCTAAGATCCTATCAACATATTAAATCTTTGAGGTTCTCCATAAACATAAGAATTATTCTTGACATTTGTTGTTCAACGATTCAACATCCTACCAAGAAGATGCGGATAGAATCTTTTCAGGATTTTTTCAATTCAGGGAGGTTCACATAGTTCATTATTTTATTGCTTAAATTCTTCGTCGATGTTCATATAAATGATCATCTTGCAAAAGAGATCCTGAATTCTCGCAATTACGAATAAAATCCACAGATTCCTAGATTTTTTTTTTCGAAAGCTTGCATTGCATAAGCATTGCTCTTTCTCGGAATACATCCTTACAGCAATCCCCAAGAGCAGTCATCCTATTCCGCGATGTTGCACATTGCGGAATCAGTTCCGCCCCAGGAATCAATTCCAACGATTCCGGAGTCACATCCACGTTGCACGACATTCAATTCCGGAATCCATTCAAACAGTTTCTAGATATTCCGGAATCGATGTCAGAAAATACAAGCAATTCCTCACAGCGCCGTCTAATTCCGGAATCGAATGAAACCGGAATCCGTAGGAATTAATAGAAATTCCGGAATTGCTATACCTAGTATTATTCTATCATCTCTTATGAATCTAATGATGATCCAATTCCGGAAAGGAATTCCGGAATTGGGCGGAATTCCTGGGAATTCCGTCCAATTCCGTGCGATTCCGTCTCGACTCAATTCCCGGAATTCCGTACCGGAATTACTTACTTCAGCAAGAGGATAATCTTCAGTCAGAACGCCATGCGCGAGGGTGAGGGCAAAAACTGATTCCGCTACGGAATTCCGGGAATTGCGTGGAGATTGTATCCCCACCAACTCCGGAATTGGAATCAGTTCCCGAAATTCCGGAATCGGACGGAATTCCTAGCAATTCCGTCCAATTTCGTGCGATTCCGTCTCGACTCAATTCGCGGAATTCCGTGCCGGAATTACTTACTTATGCGAGAGGATAATCTTCTGTCACAACACCATGCGTGAGGGTGAGGGCGAACAATAATTCCGCTGCGGAATTCCGGGAATTGAGTCGAGGCGGAATTACACGGAATCGGAGGGAATTGCATGGAATTCCAGGGAATTTCGTCCGATTCCGGGAATTGAGTGGAGGTTGTATCCCAACCAACTCCGGAATTGGAATCAATTCCAGGAATTCCGGAATCGGACGAAATTCCTGGGAATTCCGTCCAATTCCGTGCGATTCCGTCTCGACTCAATTCCCGGAATTCCGTACCGCAATTACTTATGCGAGAGGATAATCCTCAGTCACATCACCATGCGTGAGGGTGAGGGAGAAAAGTAATTCGGCTACGGAATTCCGGGAATTGAGTCGAGACGGAATTAGAAGGAATCGGAGGGAATTGCACGGGATTCTGAGCGATTTCGGTATTGCGAGAATCTGATGGAGCTCGGTCAGTGACGAGTCGATGTGTTATGTTGAATGATGATCGAGTTCCCGGAATTGGATGGAACTGGTTCCGGGGACGGAACTGATTCCGAATTGTTCAACATCGCGGAATAGGATGTGTTCTCAATGCGATATCCGGAATTCCGTTTGGGAATTGCATGCATAGACTAGAGGTGAGCTATGCTGTTAATGCAACGTGTAAATGATTCCGGAAGGAAGCGGAATTATATGGAATTGCATGCAATTCCGTCTAATTCCCTCCAATTCCTCCTTTTAGCGATTCCCGGAATTCCGTTTGGGAATTGCATGCATACACTAGAAGTGAGCGATGGTACTAATCCAACGAATAAATGATTCCGGAATCGAACGGAATTACGTGGAATTGCATGCAATTCCGTCTAATTCCGTCCAATACCTCCTTTAAGCGATTCCCAGAATTCCGTTGGGGAATTGCATGCATACAGTCGAAGTGAGCTATGGTATTAATGCAAGGAATAAATGATTCCGGAATCGAACGGAGTTACATGGAATTGCATGCAATTCCGTCGAATTCCGTCGAATTCCTCCTTTTAGCGATTCCCGGAATTCCGTTTATGAGTTGTATGCATACACTAGAAGTGAGCGATGGTATTAATGCAACGCATAAATGATTCCGGAATCGAACGGAATTACATGGAATTGCATGCAATTCCGTCTAATTCTGTCCAATACCTCCTTTAAGCGATTCCCGGAATTCCGTTTGGGAATTGCATGCATACACTAGAAGTGAGCTATGGTATTAATGCAAGGAATAAATGGTTCCGGAATCGAACGGAGTTACATGGAATTGCATGCAATTCCGTCGAATTCCTCCTTCAAGCGATTCCCGGAATTCCGTTTGGGAATTGCATGCATACACTAGAAGTGAGCTATGGTATTAATGCGACGAATAAATGATTCCGGAATCTAACGGCATTACATGGAATTGCATGCAATTCCGTCTAATTCCGTCCAATTCCTCCTTCAAGCGATTCCCGGAATTCCGTTTGGGAATTGGATGGATACACTAGAAGTGAGCTATGGTATTAATGCAACGTATATATAATTCCGGAATATAACGGAATTACATGGAATTTGAAGCAATTCGGGCTAATTCGCTGCGATTCCTGCTTGATGGAATTCTCGGAGTTTCGGAATTAGATGGTATTATTGGAAATGATTCGGGAATTGTTGGGAAATGGTTCATTTGATTCCGGAATCGGATTGAGGTCTGTGTGAGCGGAATTGCGGAATTGGATGGAATCGATTCCGGGGCGGAACTGATTCCAGGAATGTGCAACATCGCGGAATAGGATGTATTCTCTTTTTCTGATAGGAAACCAGGAAAAGATTTTTGAATTTCTCACTGCGAAAAGAACACTGTTGAACGTTTTACCTAATTCCGTTCAAAGAAGACGAATGTCTCCTTCATAGCTCTTTTCCTCTGCGTCAGAGAGAGGGAGATCTCTTCGATAACGACGATTTCTTTTGTTTTTCGTTCATTGTAGTAATCCCAAATATTCCAGTCGATGCCCGTTGGGCACAGAATGGAATGACTGTTGCTGGAGGTCATGGATGGGGCAGTGCCATCAATCAATTCACCGGGCCTTGTGGTCTTTTCGTTGATGGTGACCAAACAATGGTCATCGCTGACTTCAGGAATCATCGTATCATCCAATGGAAGATGGATGATACGAATGGACAAGTGGTAGCTGGTGACAATGGCGAAGGAAATCGATTGGATCAATTGGATGGACCAATCGATGTGTTGATCGACAAAGAGACGGATAGTCTCATTATTTGTGATTGGGACAATCAACGGGTCGTACGATGGTCTCGTCGTAGTGGTACCACTGAAGGAGAAATCCTCATCGACAAATTCAAGTGTTGGGGATTGGCCATGGATGATCAGAGATATCTCTACATCTCTGACTACGGCAAAGAAGAAGTAAGACGATATCAAATAGGAGACAACAATGGAATTATTGTGGCTGGTGGCAATGGCTACGGTACTGGTCTCAATCAACTCAACCATCCGACCTACATCTTTGTCGATCAACAACAGACTGTCTACGTGTCAGACAATTACAATCATCGTATAATGAAATGGAATAAAGGTGCAAAAGAAGGAATTGTTGTTGCTGGAGATCAAGGACGAGGGAATGCTCTGACACAATTGCTGTTTCCTGAAGGACTGTTCGTCGATACATTGGGTACCATCTATGTGGCAGACCGTGAGAATAATCGAGTGATGCGTTGGCCTAAAGAAGCGAAACAGGGCACTGTCATTGTGGGTGGAAATGGTGAAGGAGAAGAAGCAAATCAGTTCTACGGGCCTAATACTTTGTCCTTCGATCGACATGGTAATCTCTATGTCGCCGATCATCGGAATAACCGTATTCAACGATTTTCAATCGAATAGACTCAAAACGATGGATTATTTTTTTTCTTTCCTTTCTCTCAAATAAACCACGTTAAATTGATGAAATGAATGTCTATTCTATTCGTGCGCGCGACCAGGAACCATGCTGGTGAAGCCGTGGCGGGCATAACGCTCATGCACGTACGGGACAGACTCAAATCATTCATATCCGTCCCACTCGAAAGATATGTCAATGAGTCTGGGTACGTCCGGTCGTGTGCCACGAACACCAAGACGATTCCTGGCCGGGCTTTTAGGGACTACCCGGAAGTCCTTCATAGAAGACGTAACCCTAACCCTCAACGGACAGAACTCACCCTCGCCTTCCGCTAATACTCACTGTGCTGAGACTCACTATCTATTCTCATCTCAAGAAAAAAAAAGTTACTCACCACGTTTGATGATGTACGACGATGTTGTTGATAGTGACGACGCAATGATATTGAAGACTGAAAGGAAAAGAAAAAAAATTCAATTAATGTTTTATAATGCAAAAGAACCAGTTCACTTACCCCATTATTATCTTTTTCTTCCCTGTTCAGTGCCTAAAATTAAAAAAACCAATGCATAAAAATGATCATACGAGGACTTACCACCATCCATATGATTTTAAAAAGAACAAAAAAAAAATAGAAAAAATGAAAAATCATGCCTACATTTTTTTAATTGTATGGCTTGATATTGAATTGAATAATTTTGTATCGTGGAAGCATACAATGGGCTATTTAATTTCAGTCTGAATTTATCAAATAAAAATAATACTTGATTTCAAACTGAAACGTGAGTCTAGGAGTGAGGGGGGGGGGGGGGGGACTGAGGGTGTGGGTGTGGGTCTGGGACCTACACACACACCCACACCCACACCCATGGTGTGGGTGTTGGCGCGTGAGTGAGGGTGAGGCTGTCCTTGTGGTTTGGTGTACTATAGGCTTTAGTCCCCTGAAAAGGGACTAAGGGGGGACTAAGCTTTTTGTGGGCGGGACTAAGGGGGACTTTGCAGGACTAGGGGGGACTAAGGGTTTTTAGTGAGACTACGTAGTATCAAGCGAGAAAAGTTTGATTCGGAAGAAATTAGTGTGGTTTTTTTGATTTTAGAATTCAGTTTGAAATAAAAAAGCCCATAGACTCCGTGGAAGCCAATCTAAAATATAAAAAGAAACGATTATTATTTGATTCAAAAATTGAATGATTTCTTCGAAGAAAATCATTCAATTTTATACCCCTCAAAAATCATTTTTTTTTCTTGAGCGAGAAAATATTATTTTTTTTCTTGTCGAAAAGTAATTAAAAGTCGATTTCAATTAAACTTTCATCTAGACACATATATTGAGATAAATTCAATCACAACTATCTCAATGTATATGTGTGAATAAAGATTAATTGTTTTTCACACATTAATTGTATATGTAATCATTGATCAACAATGATAACATGAACAGTGACTTACGGGCGAGAGAAGAAATATTGCTCTCTTGCCTATTTCTTTTTTGGGTGTGGGTGTGGATGTGGGTATGAGTGTGTGTGGGTGGGTGTGGGTGTGGGGTGTGGATGGGTGTGGGTGTGGGTGGGTGTGGATGTTGGTAGCAGTTCAGTCATTCACTGACGGCTACAGCCACACCCGCACACACACCCACACACCCACACCCACACCCTGACTGAACTGCTACCAACATCCACACCCACGCACACCCCATACCCACACCCACACGCACACCCACACCCACCACACCCACATCCGCTCTACTTGATTTCTATAACCAAAAAATTGACCTACACCTACTTGAAGTAACCTACTTTGTTGAGACACTTTTTGCTCATAACTAATCTTTTGAAATGTACTGAAAACGAGCTGCATCAAATAGAAAGATGCGATGGAATGAATAGATTTACAAAGCTAATGAAACTGCTCTTTCCAACACGAGACTCTGATATCATTTGTAATTAAGAACTTTGAACTTATCTATTATTCTGTTTGCCGTTATATTTATCAGTTTGAAGAAAAGAACAGCAACATTTAACATGATAAAATCATATTTTATGAATATACATTAACTGAATTTTTTGAACATAAAGGATACGCAACACGAACATTAAAGTAAACTTATCAATCATTAAGAACAATTTTACTTTATAATCAAGTCAGAACATAAGAAAAGAAAGAAATAGAAACCGGCATTTAATTTAAGTAACATATAATTATCACTAAAATTGTACCAACTTTTTTTTATTTTGTTTTACATTTTAAAATAGCCAATGTGTCACCATGCTACAACTTTTCAGAAATTTTAAACTCAATAACTATCTTTTAAAAAGATTGTAAGAAAGGAAAGCATATTGCATATCAAACACATCAACATTAAAAAAGAAGTCTTGAAATCCATAGTCGACCACCTTTTTCGCAGATATGAGTGGTTTTTGTGCAAGATTTTGATCGTAAAACATCGGACAAAGCCACATGAAACCACGTGTATTATATTTTAAACATCGATCGAGATATAAAGGAGCATCACGAATATCATTAGTAAGTTTGTAACAAACAAACGTTTTCATAACAATGACATGAAAAAAACCAAGTGTCTAGAAATATTAAACAAAAACAACTGAAAAGTAATGTTATCAATATTATTAATACAAAAGAATTCAACTGTTCTTATAATGTATAAATTCCAGATACTGATAATTGATACAAAATCCTCATATTACAATTCTAAATAATTCTCTAATGAATCTTCAAAAAATATTTATACTTTATTACATCATTCGGCTATTCTTTAAAAGGAAAACTATTCGTTCTTAATTTACAAGAGTTTTAACTATTGAAAACTCACAACTTTGGAAAGATTGGAAAAAACTTCCGAACTTCGGTAAATCTCTCAAAACTTGCATAATATTTCTTAAGAGTTCAATGAGTTTCGTGAAAGTTTTTAAAACGTCGCGAAACATTCGAGGATTTCAAAAGACTATGGAGCTTGATCGTATTTTATGATCGAAGTCTACGCTATTGCTTATTGGAACATGAAGTGAAAGAAAATTTGATTTTTTGATTTTCCAAATCATCTAAATTTATTATCATCGTTTGAAAGAAACTCCTATTTCCAATTTTATCTTCTTATATGTTGAACAAAATATGAAGAGAAAAAGTTTTTATCCGACCGAAATTATTTTTGTGCCATCGAATGCAACTTGCATAACATCCAAGTCAAACGTATACAGTAAAAAGGAAAGATTCATTTCTTCTCTTCCAAATATAAACTGAATTTTAACTATATGATCTTGATCAATATAAAATTGAAATTCAATAAGCTTTCCATAGTAATTTTTTTCTGTTAATATTCTAGCATGAGCCATTTGTTTAAAATTATTAATCTCATTAAGAAATGATTTCCAACTGCCGTCTAACCAAAAAACATCCAGATCTTGTAATGATGAATCAAATCCTTCAATGAGAAGGCAATTGAGTACAGTACCACCTATAACAATTATTTTTATTGTAACAAAAAAAAAGGTAACTTTATTATCTTACCGGCTATTACAAACGACGAAAAATTTATCCAATGTTTAATATAAGAAAAAGAAAATTTATTATTCAAGTTATTTATAAAACTATCTAAATCTTGAACAACAATAGATCCTTCTGTTAAATGACCGTGCCGACATATTCAAAATAAATCCATCTCAATCGATGTTAAGCTTCTACTTGAATAAAAAAAAGAATAATTGAAAAATGACAGAACTGGCGTTTGAAAACACATGAAATGACATGTATAAGAAAGAAAACGACAATATGTTTGAAATGATTGAGACTGACAACAGCTCATAACACTCATCAATCGTTCAGATGTAAATCCATTATAAATAGAACGTGAATAATGGCGATCAGATGATAATTGAACTATATAATCAATTATTAAATCATAATAACCAGGCTTTGGTTTGGAGAAAACAACAATTGTTTTATTCAATCTTTCCCTATAATAAAAAAGAACATATCAATTTAGAACAAAATCTTATTTAAGCTTTTTTAATGTCAAGAGCTCAGAAATAAATCTTCGTTCTTTATTATTGACTGTTATATTTCCCAAACATAAATATCTTTAAAACGATTAATTTGTTTCGTATCGAATGTCAAAAAAGAAAACTTTTAACCGTACGGTTCAATCGGTAAAATAACTTCAGCGGACATTGTTACATTTTATGTACCGCTTATACTATCTTGAAAACTATTCAAGTTTATGTCATATAAGAAACATTTTTCTGAGCTTCTATCATGTTTTATTATCTGGTAGTACTTACATGCCTACAATTGACCAAAATTTTCGCTCTGATTTCATAATTTCTTGTGATACAGATTCAGCAAAACTAAATGCATCATAACCTGATAAAGAAGAACCAATAAGACATAAAATATCAAAAGATATTTTGTGCAGCCAATTTACAAATTGTAAAGGATAATTGTTATTGTCCATTATAAGTGCCATTATTTTATAAAAGAGATTTCAAACTTTATTCTTTCACAAATACAATTATATTTATTGCGATTAAGTGATGTAATGAATCTTCAGTTAATTAGATTCAAAGAAGTACGAAGGAAAAGAATAATAGATTTTTTTTATCAAACAGAAAAGAATAATATATTAACCAAAACTGTCAACAACTTCTATTAGATATTATAATATCAAAAGATATCTAGTAGAGGTTTTTTGCTTAGATGAAGATAGATCATAAATATTCGAGTGATATTTGTGATGAAAACAAGCAATTTTTTTGCGCGTAAATTTTAATTAAAGATCAGGACTTAAAACATCAGATCACTTCTTTTCAATTAAAACACAATTATCTGATTTTCTCGATCAAACTACAGATTCTTGAACAACAAATGGACGTCATTACTGGTTTTGTAACAGACGTTACTGGTGAAAAAAGAGGACCATCTAAACATTATCGTCGGTTTGATGTTTTAACATCAAAAAATGAACGAATTTCAGGTTGGATTTTTTCGACAATGGAAATCGATCAGACGTATGCTGGAGATGTTCTTTTTAAATCTGTCAACAAAAATTTAGCTGTCTGTTTACATGGTAAAATTTCAAGCGATGCAGGTAGAATTCTTTTTCTATATAATATTTATTAATCGCTTTCAAAATAAACGTATCAAAAAATGAAAAAATAATTGTTGTTTTATTTTCAAAGGAGGTGCTCGCACGATCGAAATATCGATTAATAACAAATTTGATAAATGTATAAATTGGTCACAAGTTCAAATTGTACGACCTGATAATGTGTTAGCAACGGCTCACATTGAAGATATACTTTTTATCAAACACACCATCTCGTTTAGAATGTGTTGTAATTGGTGAAAATCAAGGAGTAAATTTTTTATAGCACGATGAACAACGACTATACAAAGTGTATATCATTGGTGATGATAGTGGAACAAGTCCCTTATTAGTCTATGATGAATTGATTGATAGCTTAAAGATTAGCGAGAGTTTTATTTTTACACAAATTAAATCCAAAAAAATTCATGGGAAAATGATCTTAACTACCAGTACCAATAGCACGATTACTCAATCAACACATGCGAGTAAAAGCTATCAGATTAATTTCTAGATGATAAAGACCTTATTTGATAACACTGCTAATGTTGTAAAATACAAAACAGAACAATACATATCTTCAATCTGATTTTGTATTTACTATTCATTAATGTTCATGACAAAAAAAAATTAATCATAGTATGTTATAATGACTGTAAAGCGTGACAGGTTACAAAAACATTTAGCTAGTACACATTTCATGTTAGTTCATCGGAAACTTCCATCTCGCTTGTGTGTCTATCACCAACTACGAACGAACAGAAATACTACTAAGAATATCTACATGACTCGGCAGTAGAAAGCATGATTACCACTACATAGGAAGTAATCTATGAATCAGTAGAAATTTAAGTTCTATTTCTAAATCATCAGGTATATGAGGTATCAGGTTTTTATATTTAAAGAATCTATATATCTGTATGACCAATGAGCTTCTACGATATGATGAAAAAAACACTGTGCAATCGAGTCAATATTGAAAATCCTTCCTCTTTCCCAATCTAGTTCAGATACGGTTGTATCAAAAACTTGAGATCATACTAAAACAATGTACATGTTCTGTAATAGTAAAGAATAACTGTACTAGAATAATAATTACATAGAATAAATGTAATTTTTCGGGTAGATCTTTTAATCATAAGGAGCTGGTTTTATCAACAAAATAGTTCATGATTACAGTATTAATTTAAAAAAAATGACCTTTTTTTCTTACGTACATAACATATTTCTTATAAGTGTCTCTAAATATCTAGAAGGTCCAAAGAATCTATGAAGATAAGAGAACATATTTTCCACAGATCACTCTTCTTTTAACGTTTCTCAAAGAGGTTTTAGTTTAATATGTTAAGAAGAAATACTAAAAAAGCACAAAAAAAAAACATTATTGAATTCTGAACATCAAATATGTTATATTTAACTACTCTGTCCATTTGATCTAGAATGTCCGTTTTTTTCTGAATATTGGCATTTCTCCACATATTAAAGTCCTTTAAAGATCATTGCTATATTTTTAAACATTTTTGACATACTTTGATAGGTTATTCTTCCAAATTTGAATAACATGGATGAATCTATGTCATTTAAAACAAGTCGATATTGAACAAATAAGTTCATGGATCGAGGAAATAAGTCATTCTCAAAAAGAAATGACATGTAACATTTGTCAGCTAAAACTAACTACAGTTCCTGGTAAGGAACATTTGCTAAAATGTCAAAGCTGTTCCAAGTTTACACTTGCTAAAAATATCGGTAACCAAACAAACATTATGATTACCATTGGTAAGCTTCTTTTATTTTTGTAAGTACAATAAATTTTTTTTTAATTTATAAATAAAATGCAGATAATCAAAAAATAACATTCTACTCAACAAAAACTATATTGCAAACTTTTTTCAAAAAGAAAATCCTAATATATTGGCTACACCTGAAAATCTGTCCGAATATTATCTTGTACAAGGGCCATGGTTATTAACAATAAGTCATTCTTGACATTAATTAATCGATATCAAGAAAAATCAACAATAATAAAAACTAAAGCATCGTTTATTGTTTGTTCACTATGTATTTGTTTCCTTCTATTGGTTTCCTTATTCAACTAATGAACTTACAGTATGCCCAATGCAATCTCGAAAGAATAAAAGTTCATCAATATGATTTTTATCATCCATATGTTCAATTTAAATTATTTGATTTTAAAATAAAATTTTTCAAACTTATTATTTCAATAAAAAATATTCTACGCTCTTGTTTAAAACAAAGTTATTTCCTTTTTAAAAATATTGTTAACATCTGACACTAAACATAATAAGTAGAAATCGCCTAACAATGCAATTCTTCATCATTGTTCCTTCAATTTGTTTCGATATCAAGGAATCAGTTGAAACGAAACTGTTTCCCTAATACAGTAACCGACAGGAAAAAAGAAAGTCTAGTAAACTTAGCCCAATCTTTAGTATCAATTTCTAACATAAGAAGAAATCCAAACAATATATATTTGACTAGCGAGAACCCGTGCATACTGCACGGTTGTTCTTTTTCCTTTGAAGTTTCGCATCTGTACTTTAATCTTGACCCACAACAGGTAATCAAACACTGCCCATTAAGTGTATACATAGATCCTATAGACTTATCCCTTATATTCTTGTAGTCTTATATTGTTGTACTCTTGTAGGCTTACCCTCCTATAGACCTGTACCCTTACACCCTTGTAGCTTTACCCTTATAGTCTTACCGTCCTATAGCTATGAGTCTTCTAGCCTTGTACCTTACCCTCCTATAGTATTATACCCTTATGGGTACTCGCATAGGATAGCCCTTGGGGACTTGGGGGTACCCCATAGGATAGGCATCGGGGACCTATTGGTACCCCTATAGTATAGCCCTTGAGGAGTTGGGGTACACCCATAGTATCGGTCTTGAAGACCTATGTGTATCTCCATAGGATAGATCTTGAGGAGTTGGGGTACCTCCGATACCCCCATAGTATATCCCTTGAGGACCTATGGATACCCCCTATAGTATAGCCCTTTGTGGTCTCTGGATACTCCATAGTATAGCTTGTGAGGACCTATGGATACTCTATAGCATAGTCCTTGACAACTTACAGATAGCTCCATAGTATCGTCCATGAGGACCTATGAGTGTCTCTATAGTATAGCCTTTGAGGATCTATGGGTGCTTGCATAGGATAGGTCATCGAGGACCGATAGGTGCCTCCATATAGTCCCCTTGGCTCTACTCCCTACAGCCTTATTCGACCTTTGACCTTTAACCATTAACCTTTGAGCTTTAATCTTTAACTTTTGACCCTTGACCTTTCATTCCTATACAAATCCTTAGCGAATATTCCAGAAAGATCTGGAAAGTTCCAGAACATTCGAGAAACCCTAATTGTGTATATGTAATGCTGCAATGTTCTAGAAAATTCGAGAATCTTCCATCTTTGACCTTTGACATTTAACCTTCGACCTTCACCTTCCAATCTCTGTATAGAGTTCTTAGCGAAACTTCTACAATGTTCTTGAGACTATCCTAGAAACTTGTACCAATGTTCATATAATTTTTAAACGTTCTAG
>CAJNOP010002369.1:5287-18017 GCA_905250075.1 Rotaria sp. Silwood1 | reverse complement strand
TTATTTCGCTTGTTCACTAAGCTATGATAATGAAAACTGCTAAATACGAGCACATTTTTCATGTTGTTATCCGATTTTGCCACCAAATAAGGAAAAAGCTCAATTTTCTCAATAATAAGACAAAATCTAAAAAAACAAAATAGTAACTGTTGTAGCCCATGATCTAACGATTCTAATGTGATAAGGCAAGTGCTTCTATCTCTTGTTACAAAAAACTAGATAGGTTTACAAGAATAGTCTCGAATGCGTACTTTTGAGCATGTTGAGGTATCTATATTGGACAGGATTCTTTAAACCTTTTTTAGCTTTAAATCTAATCGAATGATATTTTCTTACTCAGTTTTTCACGCTGATTCAGAATATGATATTTTTAAAAAGTTTAACAAAACAATTGTCCTTCAAATTTAACAATTTCAGTGACAGAAGCGCTATAAACCTGCATATATGACATTTGTAGTCATTCAACTTTTTAATCACTTTTCTCATCCAAACAGTAATTGAATCGAAATAAAAAATATATATTCGTAATCAGCTTTTCATGCTCTATCAAACCATATATAAATAAATGAAAAAAAAAATTTATGGAAATTCTGCATTTTCGCTACCTTACCTTCATTTCAAAAGTGACACGATCTCTCAATCGAATAAGTTCAAGAAAAACTGTTTTGCGATGTAGTGAAAAACACTACTTTTTGCTTTTCTTTTGTTTTCTTTGGTAACTTTCCTTAAAATCTAAATATACTATCTGATAGAGCTCGTCAAGCTGTATCTGGCACACGACACCTTACGGTTGGCACAGACGTCTGCGCGAATCGTCCTTAGAAAAACTCGAATCAGGCGCTAATTTCACTTTCATGTTTGTCTCTACCTTTCATAAGAAGAGTTTCACATGAACGATCAAGAGATGAGCAACTAAAAGCAATTCAAGCTGTGCTTCTGAAGTATTGACTTTCTAATCGATGCACCTGTCCAGTGATATAAATTCATTGATGTACAAGCTAAAATGCATTTTGATTATGAATAGTGATGAAGTATTCTTCTGAAATAGGATTTGTATTTGATTGATCTGATGATAGTAATCGTAACCAAATTTACCTATGAATAAAAGATGGTTTCTGCGACAATGAATATTTGAAAATTCAATATGAAGTTGAGCAGAAATTTATCTCTTTATGTTATTTTTGCTACATTCATGCTGTCACACTTTTTTTTATTCAACAAAACAATATTTGCGTCTTCTACGCGTAAAAATGTCGGTTTTTTGGTTACTTGTCTGCCTGGGTAGCATGTGGAACCATCAGAAATATCAAGCAATGACGATATTTCAACACCATGAAAAGATAGCTTAAGATTAATAATGCTTACGGTAAAAATATCTTTTCTACGATTTCTATTATCTGAGAAAAAACTGAATTTTACTGAAAAATATCACTTGCAAAAAATGCTCAAAATTAGGCCGGCTGCCTATATTTACTCCGTTGATATCTCTAGAATGGCATTTTAGTTTGACCTGAAACTTTTAACTTATTTATATCTGAAGTTGAACTGTCGATTATACAAACATGAGCTGAATCGATGAGATCGATTGGGTAATATTCTGTTAGCAATGATTGTAGCTTAGGTGTGATGTCTCGTGAAAAAGTTGACTTTTAACAAATAGAAAGAGAAAATAAAACTTCATTCGGGACGTCAACAGTTATGAGCTATCAAACTAATAACCTATTGTAATCGGAACTTTTCTCTTGGCCAGAAGCAAACTTTTTTGAAATGGTATCTTTAAAACGAATACGTTGTGTTATCTTTGATTCCTTATCAACACATTTTTATCTTATTATTTTTGTTTGTTGAATGATGAAACAATACTGTTGTGCATACTCATTATTAGGTAAATCATTGACATTTCTTATACATTGGACAACAAAAAAAAAATTCCACGATCGAGCTTGACAAATCAAGCAGCGACGTTCTCTAACATATATTACACACAGCAATATGTCTACCCTCATTTCTCGAATAGCACAATGAGTGTAGCCAAAACTTATATTGCTCTTGTTCTTGGTTTTCTTGATCCAAGATCTCTAACTCCAATGGTCATTCTTCATCATGAAAACGAGCGGTAGTGTTGAAACACTCGTCGTCTTACAATAACACAAGCATTGAAGCGAAACAGTGCTTTCGATGAGTTGAGAAGCATGCAAATCATAATGAGAAGTGAAAAAGATGAAAGTTACAACCCAGTCAAAAGAATAATGGAAAAATGGCCATTAAAACGCATTATTTTTTGCGTAACTAGACTATTTCGACGATTAAAATGCATTTTTTTAAAGTGACTAATAGTAAAATGACTATTTAAACGCATATAGATTCATTATTGAGCTGTTTGGGCCATTTTATGACCATCGAGTCTAGTTTTTCGAAGTTTCAAGTTGATTTAAATATGTTTATAGCTTCTAAAAATAATATGATTTACTAGTATTTACTTATCAAGTATTTATATTTTACACAACAGTCAAGAGGGGTGTCGGTATGGGTCCTCTCTTCCATGTAACCTATCGCCATCCTTATTTATCTGTATTTTTTGTCAAAAACTCCTAGCTGATTCATAGATAAAAACAAAGTCAAGATGCATAGAGTATGAATATTCCATTTTTTTGCGATTGATTTCATTGTTAAGGGGTTTCGCATATAGATAGTTGTTTCACGATCAATTTTGTTTTGAGTTCAACTTTCGTTGTCCATAAATATTAGAGAACGAGAGCAGCTATTGTCATACAAGAAGAACGGTTAGGGAACAAGATAATGAATGCAATATCTGACAACCATAGATTAGAACGAACATATATATAGATACAGAGGCACAAGTTGGAAAAAGCCCATATACCACTTAAAAATAACATGGTGGGAAAATTCCCATATAGCATGTTGGGGAAATCCTGGATACGAGATGTGTATATTTTCAACACTTTTGAGTGTCCTTGAATTCTTCACCTAAACAGTACCAAACTGCGTTTTGTTCTCTGGGCGAACTGTGTGGTCCTTTTAATAGATTTTGAATATAAAAGAATTTTTGAAGTTAATCTGTATTAATCTCCTAATGATAGAAATTAAAACTTTCTAAATCTTATCACTCGTACATAAATTCTACTAAGAAAAAGCCTTACGACAGTTGTTTTTGTTCTTTGAATATGTATATATCATCAACGTTATTATTTTTCTTTGACAGATTAGCTGTTAATGTTATCTTATTTGATTAATATGTTTGTTTACCACAGTAGACCTCCGATGACAAATATGTTTTTTCATCGAGATAGAAGAATCATCTATCTTATCTGTTTCTTTATTACTTTCTATACCAATATTCAAGAGATACATGAGTATATTAGACGAGGTAAAGCATATTGTCTTTCTTCTATCGAATAAAAATGCGTCTGTTTCTTTTCATATATTTACTACTTCTCCTTTGTATTACAATCAATGCGCTCGATCAAAAGCCTACTATCAAGAGAATTACATCGAATAAAATCGAAAAAGATCTTCGTCAACTAAGCAATTATTACCAACAATTGAGAACAAAACTTTCTCCTATTAGTCGCAAATTAATTGGTTTCACATGCAATGTAACAAACCAATGTTGTGCTTATTCTAAACAAAACTCATCAACAAATACGCAAGAAGGTATCTCGTTCCGTGAATGTTTCAATAATGTAACAATCATGACTAAGTGCCCAGCTGCTAAACGTTATTACGAGTTCCTATCAAATTTACAAGCAACGAAACAAGGTTCAGAAATAATCCGAAAAATTCAACAATGGAGCAAACTGAATGAGAATCCTCGTTTGAAAACTTCTATAATGTTTTTGACCAAGCAAGGTGAGCGTTTCTGCTCGGAAGAAAATGATCTAAACGAAGCTGAGGTTATATTGGTTTTTTGCAACATCTTTATGACCAATTCATCACTAGATTCGGCAATGTCCTGTGATCGGAAGATATTAGAGGGTCTTCGAACCGACAAGAATCTCTATGCAAAGTATCTTCGTACAAACAAAGCGATGGCTGATGAATTGAGCAACATAATGTGAATCTTTGTGTTTGCAACGTTTATGTGTGACTAATCCGTCTACAAGACTATTGCAGTGTAGTTGTCTTTCCTTGGTTTAATATAACAAATAAAGATAAATCTTTGTCCTCACCCTCAAGATAACGCTTTCTAGTGAGTAAAACTTACCTAGCACTAGTGTGGAGTACATATGTTGCAATCTTACAAATCAATATGATCCTGATCTTATAGCGATGAGAATATATTGGATTCAGATTATTTGATATTTATATTTAATTTGAAATGAGATTTCATTCGAAAAAAATAATAGTCGAGATCCAGAACTATCTCTCCGCACTTTTAGTACTACAGCGTAACGAAAAATTAAGTCAGTTGTATTACATATATATAATTTAAATTGAAGGATGCAATGCACATGCAATTAGTACTGCATCGTGTTAATTTATTTGGAAAGATAGATATGGATACACAATGTATAATGTAGACACAACAAAGCACACGATAAACTTGTATGTATAAGCGGCACTATAATATTGTGATCCTCGACTTGATTTAACTTCGTTACTCGTCGTTCACACACTCACTAGTTCATAGACTAACTTGTTGAGTACTAGCAGAAGTACCCGACGTTGCCCGGGAAAGTTCACAGCTAATATATGCAAACAATACTCAACTTTGCTTGAGAAGATCTGAAAAGCATAATTGGTGGGAAGTAGATATACACAACTACTATTTTTGCTTCCGTGCCAATTCTGATCTAAACCTTCAGACGTATTCTGAGTCTTGATCTCATCTGATCTTACCCTCAAAGAATATAGAATAATAACATTGGAAGATTGCTCCAAGGTGAGGAGTTCTTCATCGTTATAAGTGTACATCGAGTAGAACTTGGTAGCTCATATAAATTTTAAAGACATTCTATATTTTCAAGTGCACCTCGGAGCACATACTTATCTCAATAGGTTCCGATCCCGACTGACTCTTGTCTCATGTGACCAGGATTTCAGTCCCGCTGCCGTAGTTGTCTGATTCTATATTTAGAGGAAATTCATTTGGAAAATCGATTTTCCGACAAAGATACAAGGAAACCCCGCTTCTATCAAAACCCAACACGACCACACATTTACTTGGTCTAGAACTTCGGTTTTACAATATCTATTGATTTGGAGAGCTACGACAGTATATCGTGCTTTGTACTGCTGAAAATATACTGAATTTTGATTGATTGCAAAGAAAGACAGATAAAAAGATCTTCGTGCTGAAGTTCTGTTAAGAACTTAATCATCGAAATCTATGACGAACAAAATCTTGAGCCTAACACATCACTTATTCAAAATCCCAGTACAGATAATCTCCAAAGAATCAGCCTCTCTAAAACTCCATGTGTATTTGACATGGCTCACTCTATTAAGCCAGCGAGGGTGTGGGTGTGAGTATGACTCTTCTGCAACGACACCGACACCCACACCCACACCCTGAAGAATATCAGAAATAGAAAAAAAATTTGACATATATGTAAATAAGATATTCGATAAGATGAACATCGATATATTATTTTTCTTCCATCTTCTATTGACTCTTTATGCTTAACGCTGACTCCATTTTGTGTCAGATAAGATTTTAAAGCATCTTCGTCGAAGCATTTATCAGCAAAAATCCAGTTTCTTTTGGATAGATTTAACATTTTATTTAGTAAATATCATAGGATGCGACAAATGTATGCAAGTAGTAAAGGACATCTATTGAATCTAATTAATTTCTAATGCTATTAGAAAAAAAAATTTTTTCTTAACTAGGCCGGGTTCAAAACAATGTCAATTCAGGGTTCATTTCCGTCCGGACTCAAAACTGTAAAAGCAGTTTTTTTGAGCCCAAATCGGGCTCAAATCAGAGTGGCCACGCTCAAAATTACTTTATTACCGGGCTCAGAAAAATGTGCGTTCAGAGTGGAGATACTCAATTGTTTAAGATATTCTACATCACCAATATTTAAAACTTGTGATATTATTCTTGCAAGAGTCATTTATATAAACATAATATGTAACAAATGTTTTCTTTATTATTTTTTTACATGTTGATTTTAATCGAGAATTTAAAATAATGAACACTTTTTTTCATATGCATGATTTATTTCTATTAATACTATTGATAATATGAATCTATAAAAATAAGTAAGTTCCATTGACACATTCCTTTTGTTTTTTAAAAGAAAAAAAATATGAATAATGATGTTGTCATGATTGCATCATTTTTCCTAGTGATTGAGAAATAACTGTTGCATGAGACTTTTTTTCATTATAAATAAATAAGGCATATGTATATGAAAGTTTAACAATTAGAAAAAAAAATCACAATTATATAAAGTGATCATGGGTGGAAATGCATTAAAAAATGCTGTAACTCGACGTTATGCACGAAATGAATATTTCAGATTAAAAGAAATTGTATTAAATAAACTTCAAGGACATATTGATCAATATGATGTTCCAAAAGAATTTCCATGTAAAGAATCATTTGGTGATCTTGATGTTCTTATAGTATGTCCATCATCAATTAATATTAAAAATTTAATTGAACAATTATTTCATCCAACTGAAATATGTCATAATGGTGATGTTTATTCATTTGATTTTGAACAATTTCAAATTGATTTTATTCTTGTTACAAAAGATATGTTTGAAAATGCAATTGTTTATTTATCATATTCAGATTTAGGAGGTTTAATTGGAAATATTTCTCATAAAATTGGTTTAAAATATGGTTTACAAGGTCTTTGGATGAATGTACATACAAAAGAATTTGATCCAACAACAACATCAACTAAATTAATGTTATCAACAAATGTTAAAGATATATTTGATTTTCTTGGTTATAACTATGAAAAATATATTCAAGATTTTGATAATGAAAATGATTTTTTTCAATGGATTATTCAAGGAAAATATTTTCGTTCAATTTATTTTGATGATGATCAACTTAATCATGCTCATCGACAACGTACAGCAAAACGCCCTATTTATATTAAATTTCGAGAATATTTAAATCAACAAAATCAATCAAATCAATCTTCGATTGATCAAAATGAATTAATTTGTAATGTTCGTCAACAAGCCTTAATCTTTTTTAATAAACAAGAAGATAATGAAAAAGGATTAAATCAACGTGAAGAAAAACGATTATTTAGAAGTAAATATAGTGGAAGATTTTTTTCTGATATTGATGGACAAAATCGTATGATTCGTGTACATATGAAAAATTTTGAAAGACGTTTTGCTCAAACTGATGAAGAATTTCATCAATGGGTACTTAATACAGATAATGATACTATTCTATCTGAAATAGATAAATATAAAAATGAATTAAAACAAAGTCAATCTTCTGCATCTAATTAGTTTTTACTTGTTGTTGCTTTTTTTTTTTAATAAAAGAAAATGTTAATCAACTTTAAGACAAATTCAATTGCTACTTATAATTTCGCTTTATACAAAAAAAATTTATTTATACCTTAAAAGCTCAATGTCCTTTCCAAAGGATATTGGAAAAATCTCAATAAAGCTTCATATACAAGACTAAGTGTTTTCTTGGACTAAGATAACCTAATAGATCATGAAAACAGAAAAGGATCAGTCTTGGGTGTTTGTTAGACGAAAACAGTGTGAAAGTCTGGGTTTTTGTTGACATCGCAAGACACAGCATCAGGCTATCGAATGAGACCATCGCTTAATTTTTTAATCTGTTTGTTGATGCATTATAATATCATGAAGAAAATGTTTCTTGGAAGGGATATTGGGTTTTAACGGGTCAAAAAATTTATAAGTATATTGACCACATGTATGAAGATTAATTCAAATGAGATATTTTTGAGTGTCGCAGAATATTTCGGCAGGACCGTAACTATAAATAGATTATACTAATTAAAAGTAAAAAAAAAAGTATTAAATCCTTTTCCATTACTCCATACTATTACACTGATTCACCCAAAATATCTCTTTTAACACTGTTCCTTTTTTGCATCGTCACATTACACTTTATGTTTTATCGAGCTTTTTGATTATTAGAGAACTTAGAAAATAAACCATCGTTTTTCTTTATCATTTAAAGTTTTATTTGAATGAAAACCTAGTATAGAAAGAAAAAAGGTTTAATCGTTGTTTCAAAAATAATCATTGCATGAACATTGTCCATTTCGATAGAAATGATGAATTCGATTTGCATCACGAGCAATTATTTCGCATTGACGAATAGCAGCTATTAGTTTTGTTGCTCGATCTAATCAAAAGACAAAAATAATGAAAAATTCAATGATTAAATGATTTACTTACGACAATCTCCACAAATACGAAGATTTTTTGTTAGCTGAATTCGTGATACATTAGGATTTGCTACAAAATTCCATGCAATTGCAAGTTTTTCACTATGTCCACAAAGTACTGATGTGATAGTTTCGTCTGAATTTAATGGTCGTGTAATCCAACTAGAATCGGGTTCATAACCATGTTCAATAAGTTCTTTTGACAATTTCTCAAGTTCAGCATAGATTTCAGATGATCGAGGATGAGATTGATCATGTGCTCGAAATTGCTAGAAATACAAAAAATAAAATTGTGTTTATATTATCATTGTAAAAGATACTTACAAAAATTTGTTCATTAACTACAGTATGAGTAAGACCAACTTTTTTCTTTGTATTTGATTGAGCCAATTGAGTTCTGATATTTGATGCCTTTTCAATTTCACCTGATGATGCATAAACATTAGCAAGAAGAACAGCAGCTGATGTCAATGGACTAGTTGATTCAGGAAAAAGTTTCTTCATACGATCATAAACTTGTTGTGATAAATTAATATTTTTTTCATTTCGGGCGCCTGATAATAATGCCACTACAAGGAAAATAGTACAATTACAATTTATTTAATTGGTAAAACTGTTTCATTTTTACTCTATAGAATAATTTTTGTAAAACACTCTCTAGAAACAGTGTTGAAGTACATATGTGTGAAAATTTCGAATACCTTTCCCCACTCCTGCTCCTTCGCAAAGACTGAGACAGACGTATTCATACACAATTAGCGATCATATATCACTAATATCTTTTCAGAATTCATGAATTGCTTCTTTATTAAAGTACTAAAAGATTATGTCAAATATAATAGAAAAATTCATCCTAAGATAGATCAAATAAAAGGATATTTCCATGATATAGTAACAAGAGCTATATCATGTTTCACATTTTATTCTCGCACTTTGAAAAATTACGATTCCATAAGAAAATAAAGATAAATCCAGACGTGCTACAAAACTTAGAAAGTGTTTCGAGTTTTGTAAAAATGTCGAAACTTTCACAAGAAATCCATGGAAGTTGACAAAAAGCTTCTTAGACCATTGACAATCATATTAATTGTGTTATAGATCTGCATGAAATCTTTTTTTCAAGATGTTAAACGCATTGCAACAATGGTACCTTACAGGAGGATTCTTTTTCGGTACAGAAATCACCCTAATAGCTTTTTATTTTTCTATGAAAAATAAAATAGAAAATAAAAATTCTTATGATTATATTCACTATTTCATTTGAAGTATGAATTTGTTATATAAAGCATGAGCCAAATATTTCTAAAGAAAATGTATGCTCATCAGAAGCACAGAAATGCGAAGGACTCTATATGTTGCATTTTTCAAACTATCTAAGAGGTTAGATATGATTTATCTAAATGATATACATTCATTATACTGCTGTTCTCATTCACATATTTATCTATTATTCACATTGTAAATCTTTAATATGGATACGTTAAATCGTGCTTCTTCATCATCATCATTTGACTGCAAATAACTTGGGTTTGCAGGCGACAACATCGTGCTTCTTACAATACTTTAATTTTAGAAACTCTCAAGCTTTGATGAAGTTAAGAAAAAAATTTGTATGAGACATGTACTGGTAGAGTTCTGTGAATTTTACATCATCTTAGAAGTTTATGTACAGTTCAAAAACGCAAAAGATATACGTTTCGTTTGTAATGAAAGAATTAAAAAGTAAACCATTTACTAGTGACTGAAAATGTCTTATTTTAATGAAATAGATAGTTCTAATTTTGTGAAATGTTTCAATAATTGATATCATACTGGCGCTTGCTTTAAAGTTTGAAAAATTCTTTTGTATAATTTCAACTGAATATCCAGAGGTGCAGACACTTCCTCGTGCGCCCCCGCGCGGGGAGGGAAATTTTTTGAAAAATTGCATTACTCGGGGAAATTTTGGAAAATTGTCAGACTGGAGAAGCTTTGGAAAATTGTTAGATTGGGGAAATTTTAGAAAGTTATTAGTGACAATTTTCCAAAATTTCCCCCAGCCTGACAAATTGTCAGACGGGGAAATTTAAAAAAAAAACCTATTAGAAGGGAGAACCTTGTTCTCGTCATAATTAACTGTTACAGGATATAATTCATTCTTTTGAGTTTTTTGCATTACTAGTATGCAGCTTTGAGGAAATTTTTGATTTTTTGGAAGATTCTGCATCTCTGTGAATATCACTAAACTTTATGAAAAATATTATTTTTCAGTTCAAAATTCGTCTATATTTGCCACCTTAATATCGAACTATTGATATTATCACATAACATACAGCAGTCAAATAGATGATATTACAGTATGATCATTTTCTATTCACTAACTTCTGAACGATTATCTTTCGATTCATAGAAAACACTGGTTTGTTTGTTAATAGAAAATATGTAGATTAGTATCTTGTAGTTGTTAAGATACCATGGATATTGATTGCAATCAGAAGATCATTAGTTTGAGATTGGACTAAGCTTCGATTCTAAGACGTTTTTTAAGAAATATAACGTATTGTTTTCTTTGGAAAAAAGTGAATATGTTCAAATCAATCAAAAATGTCATTTAAAAAGAAACTCCTTCATACTTAATCTTTCAAGAAAATTTTTTCTTTTATTCAGAAATAAAATTAACATCATCAGCGAAATTTTTCATCGAAACATTTCAAAGTTTTGAATAAAATTCATATACAATATCCATCAGAAGTTATGAGACATGTTAAAATCATGATTAAGTTGAAATATTTTTACCAGAGATAGAACTCAAAAAATTGTGATGATAATCGCCAAGCTCAGCTCGATTAACGAAAATAAAAAATTGAGTTATTAATCAAATACTATTGACAAATTGATGAAGCTCAGTCTTATTTCTTGACTTAATTTACTCATCATTTTCAATTTCATTATTGACTACATCATTGATATAGATTTTACAGAAAATTTGCAAAGTATTAAGGCATTTTTTCTGATCTGTGAACCTATGTCGACAACGTAAGTAGCAATGGAATTGAAAATAATGACTGAATTATGTCAAAAAATCTTGTAAGAAATAAGATTGAACTCCATTAAGTTATAATTAGTATTTTTTTTTTAAATCTTAAAAAGTCAATCGAACTCGGATTGATATTTGTGATTATAACCTGTCGAGTTCTATCTCTAGTAAAAATAGTTCAACTTTATCTGGACTTCTGATTTATTCTCATTTAAAAATCTATCTTCAAATATATTATTTGTAACATAGAAAGATTATCTTATATCATAAATTTTTTTATAATAATTTGATTCTAGAAAATATTAATCGATCGAGACTGAAATCAAATTAATAATGTAATCAAAATATTTAATAAGATACTAACTATACATAGGCAATACAGGTGAATGATCTCGTTCAAATTCATCAATTAAATTTTGTGCTTCTTCAAAAATTGATGCACGACTAAGACAATCAATCTAATAAAAATAATTCAATAAAATATAAGAAGAATAAATAAAAAACGAAATGTATGATAATATACCATAGTAGTATAAATCTTGTCTGTTTTAATTTGAATATTTTTGAATATTGAACGAGCTTGATCAACAAGTCCTGAATGTGAACATGCATTTAAAACACAAGTATGATGAGCTTCATTAATAAAATTCGATGATACTTGATAATAAAGTTCAATTGCTCGAATTCCCATTCCATTTAAACCATATGTATTGACTAATAATCAAAAAATATTTAAAAAAAAACAACGAACATATTTTTATTTTTTCAATATAAAACAAACTCATTGATGCATATGTAGTTGAATCTGGTTGAAGAATTTTTTCAAAAATTTCTTTTGCACGATCAACATTTCCAATTTTACCCTAAATTTTTATTTTTATTTATGGAAAAAATGAAATCTATTTAAACACTTACCCACATATCAATTAATGAACTTTCGATTCGATCATTAATAAGAAAATAATTTGGAATTTGTTTAATAATTGATTGAGATATTGAATAATCACCAATTTGGGATAAACTTTTAATTATATAAAAATAAATAATTAGATCTGGTTCAATACCATCAATTTTCATTTGATTAAATAAATCTAAGATTTTTTTAGGATTATTACCTTTAATAAATCCAGACATTAAATTTCCATAATTTATAACAGATTTTTCCATTTTTGAAAATAAAATTTCAGCCATTGAACAATCTCCACATTTAATTAATGCATCAAAAAGAGAAGTTGAAATACGATAATTTGAATAAAAAGAATTTGGCATATTTGATGATACTTTTTTTGTTAAATTTAATGCTTCATCATTTCCTAATTCAGCACAAGCATTGAATAAAAGATTT
>CAJNOP010002366.1:0-18040 GCA_905250075.1 Rotaria sp. Silwood1 | reverse complement strand
CGAAGAAATCTGCAGAATATTGAAAATACTAAACTAAAATCAGAATTTCGTTTTCTTTTCGAATATGAATTCGAAATTTTTGTATTTGAAATAAATTTTGCTTCTACTTTAAGAATTTATTTTTCCGAGCTAAACTTCATCTAAAATGAATTGATAAGTTTCTATAATATCAACTCATAAATGCTAAACTAGAAGTTCTACAAAAATTTAAAACGATTAAAAAGAATGAACATATATTCTATTTTTTTTCCATAAAACATTGTACAAGATATGAACAAGACCAGTACACATATCCACCAATTGAATATTGTCTTTCTTATTCTATTGAAAAATCTTTGTTATCCTGATTGCTTTGTATCACCGCATCATCCAAGAATGAAGTCAAATCAAATATTCTTGTTTTGTTTTTTTGAAAATTTGTTCTATTGAAAGATCTTTATCAACAAATATGAGTGAACAATGTCAATCTAAGTTATTTCGGCAAAATCATAATTAAAAAAAAACTTTAAATTTGTCAAAGAGGAATAGAATAATATATCTTCTTTATTCATATCAACTATTTGAGGGTCTGCTATATTAGACTTTATTAGCATAAATCTGTCCAGAATAAGAAAAGTCTTCAGAGAAAAAAACAACAACATTCTGCTTAAATAATTAAGAAACTCTTAACTATTTGGTTTTTATGCCAACGAAACATTATTTCGAGAAAGAAAATCAATTTCTTTTAAAACAATAATTCTTAATTTTGAATTAATTCAATATCAAATTTTAAAACGTTTTCACATATTTAAACATTTCGAATACAAAAATAATCTTGGTTATTCATTTATTAAAAAGCTCATCATAGGTATTGTTTAAATAATAAATTTGAACTATTTTTGATCTAGTTTAGTTCCGAGAAACATCATTAATGGATCTTACTTCTAAAGAATATACCGACAGATCTATGATAAAGATTTATTGATCTTACAATAAGATAAAATCTATAGAAAACAATTAGATTTAATAACTCTTCCGTTTCGTAGTCGAAGAATAAAGACAAACGATTAAAATAATATAGTTTACAGTTAAACTTAAAAACAAAACAGTATTTATTTACTTACACACAACAAGCAATAAAGACTAGATTTTAACTCTTCGTTGTACCACTAGATAAGAAAATTTTAATTAAAAGATTTGACGCATTCATTTGCTAAATTTTCGAAGAGGAAACATTATGAAAATTTTGACCCTATGACAACTATTCTTTATTCTGATTGGGATGAAACTTTCAATATTTTTTTTGTCCGATAAAACATTCTTGAATAGTACCGAGAGAAAGATTCAAAGACTTTTCATATAGAGAGGTGTTCATTAATAGAGATTTCACTGTAATCTTGAAGTAGAGTTTCTCTTCTTCGCTCATCCTTCATGAAATCTGATCCTTTTTTCAGCCGATCAGATTTCAATCTGAGTTATTTCCCTTAACCTATGAAGAAAACGAGGCTCCCTCGACCAATCCGAGAGAGAATGTGAGACTACGGTTTGACAATTTTCTCAAAGAGAGTTGCAGTCGCCTTATCGTACGTTGCAATTCAAGTCACTTAATTCTGAAAATGTTTGGTTGAATACTATACATTTGTGAGCTTCTATATCTATAGAGTTATAGGACAAGTAGTGTCACTGATGTTGTGTGGCAGCACGAAAGAAAAATATTACCTTCATGGGATCGGAACTCACATCTGCTATCCTGGCAGATGTCCTATAAGAAACATCTTAATCTTTCTTAAGCGTCCGAATGTACCATCACTGATGTTAACAAAATTATCATTATTTTTTAATCATAAACAGGGATATCCGAAGACTTCCAACTTGTAGACGATGTAAAAAAAGCAAAAGCTATAAAAGTTCACTTATTAGTACTAAGAAGAAAAATGATTTCATGATTAAGTTTATGTTATTTTTCATTGATTAAATATAACTTTTTAATATTTTAACTGATAAAAATAAGCAAATCTCAACTATTAGAAGTTATTACACATTCATTCCCCTGATCATCATCAGCCATCATGATCTATTACGGTAATAGAACAAAGAGTAACTTGCTAATATTAGTTTGAAAGTTAAATCAATAATGATTAATGTATGAAATCTAATTTAACATTTCAAACTCCCATATCTATTACAAAAGTGGTCAAGATGTTAATCGGCTCTGATTATTACTCAGCAGTTAACTCACCTAAATAATTTATACCATAACAATTAAAAAAGAAAAAAAGTCAATCAGACGTTATATTATATCTTTGATTGAGGGCAACAAAGTCACTGAAATTGTTCAATAAGCAAAGATTTCGCTTACTGAAAAAAGTAAAATTTCAGATAGGTACCCTAGTGCAACATCTTGTAAGCAAGATCTTGGCCAAGATACAAGGTACAGAAAAGTGAGTAGATCTTGAGAATTTAGGTAAGGTGCCGACAATGCAAAATTGCAGCAAATTTTCTTTTTCATTTTTTTATGCATAGTTGGATAGAGGGTGCGGGTGTGGGTGTGGGGTGCGGGTGTGGGTGTGGGGTGCGGGTGTGGGTGTTGGGTGTGGGTGTTGGGTGTGGGTGTGGGAGTGGGCGTGGATGTTGATTGGATAAGTAAATGAGACACCCACACTCACCCACACACCCACATTCATACCCACACCCACCCCACCCACACACTCTAACTCAATTTTTTGCGCTGATTACGAATATGATATTTATTTTAGTCGAGATAGAAGTCTTTCAACACAAAACAGTGCATTTCGGGATTCCAAATTAGCCATTATGTGATACCTAGCTATAAATCTTTAGTTTTCTCCAGCTAAACAAAACATTTTGAAAAAGTCTATGCATACGTTTGTAGCTCCTTTGATACTGAGCCGAATAGTATATTTAATTTAATTTTATATCTTGGTAAAAAAAACTAGATAGGTTTATACGGTATGCTAGAAATACCTGTGCATGCTGATTCATATATAGAGTAAAAAATTGATCATGGTACACCTGAACAAGATCAAAATTAATGTTTTTTACTTAGTTTTTCATGCTGACTAAGAAAATAATATTTTTAGAATTATTGGAACAAGAAAAAGAGAAAGTTAGATATCATTTCTCAAAAGTACTGAATTTTTATATAGACTGATATCATCAAAATATTTCAATTTTTTTTTTCTAAATAAAGTAAGAAAAAAAATTTTAAAATACATTTTCTTATACAGTTCGATGAGCTCTATCCAACCACATATAAATCATTGGAAAAAAATTTTGCTCAAATTTTGCATTCCCTTCACCTTACAATACGACTCTCGTACGGTGACTGGAAAGAGAAACATTGCGACGGCCACTCATATACCTATACTATTCTTTTTTTCTTTTTGTTCTTTATTTTCTTTTCGTTTTTTTCTTTCCTTTGTCTTTTCTTACTTCTGTAAAATTTTATCGAGGAAAAAAACACTACATTATGCTCTTCATGAATATAAATGGCTCTCTCTTCGTTCTTTTTCTCTTTTTTTTTATAATGGTTGTTGACGTTTGACGTCTTGTTTGCCCGTTGCTTGTAGATGTCTACAAATAGAAAAACATTACACCATAGCATTATGTAAATATACAGTTTCTTTTTCATTTCATTCTTTTTTTATCGCCATGATTCCATCTTTGTCGTGATATTTTGTTATCACTCGTAGTTTTTTGGTTAAAAAAGCATTACATCATGTACATGTATCTCAAGCACGTATTTGAATTTGCTTCTTTTTATCGCCTTTTTTATTGATGAGACTCGTGTCAATTTTATTTAGCTTTGTTTTATGGAGAAACACTTTTATTTTAAATACATACATATGAATTTCAGGAGAAACTTTTTTCGAAATTTTCATTAGTTAGCTAGATGTGAAGTCAAAGAATGAAGAAGAAGACTCTATGGATGAGCCATCTGTTGTTAATGCATGTTTTCGTTGATTATAGCAAAGTGTATAGTACAAGTAGTTTCTCAGCGGTACATCGGCTTCATTCAAAATTTGTTGATATGAAATGAAAAAACGAGCGAGAAAACGTGTTTCTTTTTTCTTCCTATAAACTTTAGATAAATATCCGACTATAAGAGTGTCATCTTGTTGAACTACTTTTCATGGAGAAATAATATCGTCTGCAGAGATAAGTCTGATGTCAGAAACACAGCTCGCAGAAAACGAATTGAAAAGATTCGACATTCTGCTTTATTTTTGACCATTTCCATCATCAGTCGTATTTGCATAGAGTTGTGTGACTCAGACAGTGTTCTTTGATATTATTTCTACATACGGGTGTGTCACTACGAGCCTAGTCTCCACTTTTTATTTTGCTCAACACATGTGCTAAGTCCGAACTCTGGCTCAATGTAAGGTTTCGAATGTGCATTTAGAAACTGTGCAATCGATCCAGATAGTGTGTTTTATTAATTACTCAAAAATGAACTACGATGAAGATCAGATTTGAATCTTCGTGTTCGATTAATTTATTATACTAGGTGTGTTATTCACTCTTTTTTCTTATTACAAGAAAAGATGATGTACTTCTGAAGATGTATGAAGCCTTTGGGATAGAGAAATCAGCATAATATCATTCCAATGAATTGTCTTTGCAACGTGAAACATATTCCATCTCCTGCTATGATCTCCTCTATCACCACGATCGATCATGTTCTAACAAGAAATACTTTATATGAGTCACAAAGTTGTCATCCTTAAGCTAGTTATAATATGTTCAGGAACAGTTAAAAACGTAGATTTATTACTAGACCAAGAGTCGATCTGGAGCATTTCGATAGGAGATACATTGAGCGGCGCACTTCTTGCTCTAGATGTTGAGATACGAATCTTTCTTGACACCATCAGTCATTGTAGTGCAAGTGCTATTCATTTCCAAATAAATTTCAACCAGTGACTTTTCTGAAAAATCGTCAGAGCGTAAGCAGCCGGTGACTTGCAGTTATAAAATCCAGTAACAGATCTTTAAACTTTGTAGATCTGCGTTAGTTTTGATGACTAGGTGATTAATTTTAAATGTTTTTCTCATGAAACAGATGACTAAATTCACTTATCTGTAGTTTACATTCTACAGACAAAAATCAGTTTTGAACTTGCCTAAACGTGGAAAAAGATATTTGTATTGCTAGACAAATATATGGAGTCCTTGTTCAATGTTGGAAAAAAAAACGAAATAAAAATCTTCATCTTATGTCAAATTGGACAGCATTATTTGCTGCATCATATTGGTCGTTGAAAGTCAGAATTAGATTGAGAAAATATTTGAACACTAGCTAATTCTGCTTAGACAGTTCAAACAATAAAATGAATTACTTCACTATTTATAGAAGAACACCGTTTTCGACTAAATCTTTTTTCAGATTAAAGAGGAATTCCTTCACAAATAAGCCGATGGATCCTATACCGAACGAGCAGACGCATATTGACAGTAATACTACTGCAGACGACATTGATCTGCAGATTCTTCATCTTACTAATGAAACTGAAACGCCCGTCCCAGATTTATTCGATCAACAGACCGACAATCTTTGTAAGTCTTACGTGAAGATTTTTTCGTCAAGATGCGAGTAGTAAATATATCTGTCTACCTTTTGCTTTTAGCTACAGGGCTGCAACCTGTGACGCCATTGGTCGCTGATGCCAGAAACGAGGAACCACTAGAACATTCTGGCATCGACATATCGGCAGCTCCAGGCGAAAACCAACCTGCCCATAACCATGACCATCAGCAGCTTACTGTGTTTGGTGAGTTGGAAACCGACTTTTTGCGTGAGAATTAAGAAATCAATATTTTGTCTGATCTAGGCGAAGTTGACGTACAAGTATCTCAAATCGCAGAGGAAAACGTGTCACACACAGATTCTGATGGGCAGCCAGACGGAAACAGTATCGATGTTCAAATCCAACTTACAACAGTAACGACTTCGTCGAGTAAAAAGAAAACCAAAGGTAGAAAACGTACGATTCTTCTAAACATTATTTGCAACATTTTAACGCTGACTTGTCAAGTCTCACTTTCGTTACAGAATCCGATATTAGCTGATACTTTCTTGAATAAAGATAGAAAACAATCGTGTGATTTTTAAACACTCAAATTCAGTTTGTAATTTAACAAATGGATTTGATCTAATTGAATGTACTTTTTAATTGATTTGGTCGGCTAAACAGCTGATCATCAATAATACATATAAAATCCATATATTCAATAATTTTTCACATGAGTGCTTTCTTTCTCTTGTTCCACGTTTTATCGCCTAAATAATATCCCACAAAGGAAGTCGTTAGTGAAAGAAATAGCACTCTGTGCGATCATGACTCGGAGTGGAGTTCCACGATATATACTCACTCTCTTTAACCCAAACGAGACCAATCTTCAGCTTTTTTCATCGAGTCTCTACAATATTTAATCGAGCGGAAGAGAAAAGAAAACAGAGTAGTGAATAATTCGCTATAATCAACTATTAGAAGACAGAAGCGTTTCCATTTTATTTACTGAAAGGCATGTTCAGATTTCTATAAAACTAATTACATACTTAATAACGTCAGTCAACTAGAAAGATTGATCTTGCTTAAATTCACAAAGAAATGTCGTCGCTAACGATTATTTAAACTAGAATCCGTCTTTGGTTCTGGCATCGTTTCCGAAAACTTCTTGTTAAAATCTACAGTGAAGCTGACCCGTATGACTAATTCAAAATCAACTTAACTGAGCAAAGATTTACTATCCGCAGATGTCTAACTGTATTTGTTCTTGAGATGTGCAAAAACTACTAAAATTTGCTATATTTTCACAGTGACAATACATACCTCTTTTGAATACTCTTTCGGATCAAGTATCTTCTGAAAATACGACCTGTCTAGTTCATTAAACTCAGTCAGAAATAAAGGTGCCATGATGCAATTTGCAGTTAAAGTCATGGTTCAAAAGTTTAGCCAATGAAGTTTCCAAAATCATGCTTGTTATTTCATAGTTAGGGAACGAATAATAAAGCAAAAGTATAGAAGTTAAATCATCGTCTTTTTCATGACTACATTCTCTGCAAACGACCTTAAATATAAGCTCGCTTCTTTTTTGCCATATCTTTCAAGAGTACTCTTGAAAATCTTAAAGACGTAACTCACTGTATTTATTAGCTGACTTCAACTTCAAATACAATGTATCATTTCTTTTAGGAAAAGAAAATTGGTCTACCTTCCCTACCTTTCCCGACGAGCAGCCAAAAGAATGCTCGTAAGACAACATGATTGAATAAATCAGTGTATTTCAATCTTGCTTTTAGCTCAAGATTACCCATAAACTCAACTGAAATCAACTATGAGGGACAAAGAATTCCAGTCAGTGTCAGGGATTTGGATAATGCTTTAATACTTGGCTATGGGAAATTCGGCGTAGTTTATGCTGTCATCCTTGAAAGACCATATATCATTCCTACGGCAGTTAAAGTATGTAGTTTCCAAGAAGAAAATATCCCAGTTGTTCTATCATCTTTGACTGGAAATTATAATTCAACTAGATTTCCAAAACCTCAACAACATTTTGCATCCATCGACGTTGACCTCTGGACGTTTCAAAAGCTCAGTGAAAGTAGAAAATTGCTTGAAAATTCGAAAAATGAAGCAGTTTTTTTAAAAAGTGGAAACATTTCTACTGGAAATTCCTCTCCCCTTTAGAAAACGAGATGCGAATTGTTCTATTATACCAACTAGATCGTGTTGTTTAATAAAGTATTTGTACTTCATAGTGCATGGTACGTAAAACCGAGGAAGATGGGTCTTCATCAGCACATATCGAATTGGAAACAATGCAAAGAGTTGCCACTGGTATCAGCCCTTATATCGTCAATTACTACGGTGTAATGATTAATGCCGTACGTACGGATTTCCTATATGTATCTAATATTTAGACCTTGCTATATCTTCGATGAAGGCTACCAATCAGCTATGCATCTGGATGGAATTGATGGACGCAACGGTAGATAACTTCTATCGAGCGATGCACTCACTAGATGAATTCGCATGCAACCAAGTCGACTTTTTAGTGCGTCGTATTACCCATAACGTAAGACTACAACTATTTATTTCATTTGATGACGCAAAAGAGTTACAAAGTAATTCAAAAAAAGAGTTTTATGACGCTTCAATTTACAATAATTTTTGTCAATACTTTCGATAGGATCTAGTAAGTCTTATAATGCTTAGGGTGAGAAAGGGAGGACTCATGTAGCGTCTCTTCCCTAAGATTGAGGATGGAAACGCACACACAAATATAAAACAACACTCTGATAGACTCTAGCAGACAGTAGTAGAGCCAAATAGACTTCGATAGGTTTACTCTAATCTTTTAGATATATCCCCTCTATTGAAAGGAAGGCTATATGCTGGATGAGCTATGTTCATTCGTTCGTTACATCTTTAGCAGGTATGTAAGATTTATGTGTTTAACATTACTATATCCTTTCTATAGAGAGTTAGCGACGATTGTGTTGCGTTACTCATAAGCAATAAGTCTCTTCTATGAAATACAGATATTTTGAATTCATTTGCACAATGAGCTCATTGATTCATAGTTATTCGTATTTCTCTCCATAGATTACTTCTGGCCTTCAATTTTTGCAAATGCAACAAATTCTTCATCGAGATGTGAAACCTGCCAATATGCTCATTGACAACCATGCTAGGGTTAAACTATGTGATTTCGGTGTTTGTTGCAGTTTATTGAACACCGGAATTCTTAAAGGGACTCTTGCATATTTACCACCTATGTACGAAGATGGTGCCATTCAAAATGATATGTGGGCATTGGGCATTAGTTTACTCGAAATTATCAGCGGTGAACATCCGTTTGCCAGATGGGATCCATACGAACTACCCTTTAAAATTCTAAGATGGGAACCTACAATTCCGACAATTATTTCTGACCATATGCAAAAACTTATTTCACACTTGTAATTCATTCTTATTGAAACGGTCACTCTATAATGATATTTATCTTTTCAGATTGAAAAACAATGCTTGGGAGCGACCTCGCTCTTACATCGATATTCTAGAATACCTTTTCAGTGATAACATGATCTCGATACCATCAGATGATGCATGCGCTTTTGTTCGTTATGTTATCAACAACATTCCTGCGAATTTGCACGAGAACCTGTGAATTTACATGGTATTATAAATAAAACAAATTCTTGATTGAGCAATATAGAGTTCCTATGGAAAGATTATGATATTTCCTTGTATTTTCTCTCACCAGAGTTTTTATGCATGTGGGTGTGAGTGTGGCTGTGGACTTTATTAAAGATCACACCCACACCCATACCCTCATTAGGGACTCCATGATGCACATAGTCTCAACTCAGAAGCGATTGATCAGTTCTGTGTGTTCTCTCGTAAGAAGAAAAGATCAATTCCTCATGAAACAAGTGTTGAAGGTCTTCATAACTATTTTAAACCATTGAATGAACTTTCTAATCAAATAATTTCATCATCATCAGAAATAAAATCAGTTCATGTCAATGATATTCCAACAAATGACCCATCTGAATTGTCTTTCTCCCTCATCAGCAACTCATCATTAGTTGATAAAATATCACATTGATTGATGAACACTGAAAAAATAGTTTTATGTATTTCTTTCAAAAATATTTCTACTACAAATGCAAGAATGGTCATGTTTGAAGAATGGATGAATAAAAATTGTATCAAATTTGTGATTTTTTAAAAATTCTTGTTTTATTTGGTCATGCTCTGAACTTATCTTTAGTGCTTTAGTTTTGAATAAAAATATTCGAACAGATATTGTTAAAATAATCTTGCAATGTATTTCAGAAAAATAAACTTATACTACTTCAAGTGCGATTTTTAAGTACGCCTCCCCCCCCCCATCTTTGGACGCTTGGGACACCCCTGTTTCCTTTCTTAAATATTTCGATGTACTCAACACAAATAAGTGGAAAACTTTAAAAAAAACCAGGTAATCTAGATTGCTCTAACATAGTAAAAGGTTCATTAAATCCTAAGCTTTGTTATCAGTTACAAAGATTTTGAAAAATTTAGCTCAGCTGTAAATGAAGTAAAAAACGTTGTATACTAAGGTGTAATAGAAATATAGTTTGTGGCAATAGTTTGACGATGGATATTCGATGAATGATGATAAATACACTCTTAAGAAAGAAATCATTGTAAATCGTCATAAGATTCAGGTAACGAATTGTATATTTTTATTCTCTCTTATCTATCTATCGACTTAATCATCAATTCAACTTATTAATGTAAAAAAAATTTATAGAAAATTCAGAAGATGAACCATCGGTTTTTTCGAAGAATAGTCTTGAATTTGTTTGTCAAGAGAGATCACTAAGGACATGTCCACGATGATCTTTCATATTTCATCGATGTCCATTCAAGTGAATTAGAGAACTTTGTTATCAATAAATCAATTTAAATTGATTGTCCTGTTCGTCTGCAAAGGTATTTGTTTAACTTGGATTTTTTCACAAGAATTAATTCAAATGATAATGTATGAATAAAAGTGGCCTTTTTCATCGACAAATGAAACTGAACAGACTGTTTGTTTGCGACAAGCTTACACAAGACAACATGCACAAGCAAAAAACAAATGCAACTTTAGTTCTCACAAGGCTATATTGAAAGATAAAAACGAAATAGTTGAATAAGAATGATGATTTCAATATTGATTTGATGATAAACTTTGTTTTATCTCATTAATAGAAAAACAGAACTTTTTCAGATACAATTACGATGTGTTCAGCCTATTCTTTGTTGTGAGGCATTGAAATATACTTGATATCTATTGTATGTACATCGAATTCATACATTGCGAGTTTTTTCAAAGTAACTAAATAATTTTTGAGCACAGTTCATGATATTGTACTCTGTTCAGATATGTTTCTTTGTCAGAACAAACATTTATATCACAGTTTTTGAGAATTGAAATATCTTCAGATTGTCTATGTTATAGATGTTGATTTTGTACATTCGACATATATGTTCCAGGACTTCTCACATAACTCACTCTTAGGTATAGAATAAGATTCTGAACCTATATATTGAATTCAATTCTGGTTTTTATGAGAATTTGTGGAATTGTCGCGAAAAAAGCCGCAAAAATGGTCCCAAATATTGTATACGGATACTATTGAGCTCCTATGTTGGACTAGTGGTCATATCTTTTTCTCATTGGAAATATAACGAAATTGCAGTTTTTGAAATGGGCTATCAAATGAGCTAATCAAGGAAGGTTCCCAAATGTGAAGCTCCGTTTCAAATCTAGCATTCACCATTCTGTAGAGCTCGATGAGTACACAAACTCTATTGGAGTTCAAAAGAAACATCTACTGAATTTTTTTCAAGTTTAAAATGAATAACGAAGATGATATTGTTTTCTGTGGCGATGATTAGGAGTATGCCGAGTCCGAGCCTTTCAGTTGGTCTCGGCCTTGATTTTGATGTTTGTCTTGCTGTTGGATACAGTTAGATGATACATCGATTTACTACGAATCGACACGAAGATTATTCGGCCAAGACAGAAACAGAAACGCATCGATACCAAGAGAGAGAATCTTGGTTTGGTCTCAGACTTGGTACATCTTTAGTGATGTTAATAAATGAGATGAGGAAAATGATGAAATAAATTTCTTTTAAACTTTCAATATAAATAATTTCTCATGAACACATCGTATTATTGTGGTTTTCTTCATTCTTTCCATTTTCCTTTATCTCGTAAAGATATTGCTTTTTTGATGAACTCATAAACGTGAACAAGCTAGAAAATAATATATAGAAATTTTTAAAAAATCTGTCATTCGGCATTTTGTATATTATCGTTAAACCATTAGTTCTTAAAACAGATTTCAAGAATCGAAAATGAAGCTGTTTTTTTCCACTTTTGCTATTCGGAAATCAATTAGAACCTTCGGGTGCAATTCGACTCCGGGTATTCGAGGAATTGATAAGCGTTAATATAGAGCTTAGTTCCGGCTATATATGACAGTCAAAACATATATCTTACTCTCTTTCTTTTCATCAAAAGAAACACAAAATTTTCAAAGGTGTCTTAAATTTTTGCTGCGCATTTTAAGTTTTAATGGTAAAAACAGTTTTCATTTCAGATAGATCGTTTCCGTTAGTCTTCGACAATTTTGATGTCTCTTAACTTTGTATCTGATGATTAAAATCAATTTTCTCTCGACATTTATTTCGTTGTTGACAATTATATTCAAATATCTTTTAGATAATCAAGTACCAAAAAATTCAAATGAATGATATCAATAACAGATCTTGCTTCATTCATTTGATGTTAGTTCGTATTTGTATAATAGTTATACGTTTACATGACAATTTCAAATCGATGTAAACAAAAAACAATGATGCGCTTGTATAAAAAAAATTACTTTGAAAATTTGATTAAAAGTGTGAATAAAAAGAAACATAAAGTTAGACGGTCTGTAGTCTGTATGAGTATGAATATCTTTCAAGTAAGAATATTTCGATCTAAACAGTACAATAGTTTTATATTGTCTTGCTAAACTTCTGAAATATGTCTTAGATGCATTGAATAAATTGCACATGGTTCCTTAACCTTTGATATAAAACACACAGAATTAATGTTCGCATAAAAAAATCAAGTCACTCGAACAGAGAACTTAGATAGTTCGAGAGTTGACTAAAACTGCAAGAGAATAATTTTCTCTATGTATTTACTTTTATTCAAATAATTTCTAAAAAAGTAACAAAAGGAAAGTATTGATGAAAATTTTCTGGACGCACAAATTCTCGAAATACACGAAGACTTTCCAATTTATTAAAATTAAAATTGTCTGTTACCGTTGTGAATGATTTGTATTGCATGGCAAGAGTAATCAAACGAGGTAGATGCATATTTTTTTTTCAAAAGAAATAGTTCTGCATAGTCGACATGTGCTCTTCCTAGATCAAGAAATGTAAGATAAGGAAATGTGATTGATGAACAGTGGCGTAACCAGGATTTTTAGACCAATGGGCAAACTTCCATTGTGTCGCAAAAATTACGATGGGCAAAATGGACTAAGTTTCTATTGATAGTCCAGAACTTTTTTGGCCCAACAAAGTACTGATTGCGTAGAAAAGCTGCAAAAAAAATGAAATGACGTTCTTTTAATCGAATCTGCATCAAACTCTGACCTTAAGTCTGAGTCAGGTGTTGTAGTCTATTTTTAATGTCTCACGTTGTGACGACTAACTCTCAAAAGTGATGCAATATTTTCTAATATGAAAGATTTTGAAATATTTTCAGCTATTTAAAGTATCTATAGCTATTTAACATTTCCGCTGCTATAAAAAAAAACACTTTTTTGGTGTCTATTTAAGATCTGATGTCTGTAAAAATTAGATAAGGAGTTGTGCAATACGAAACACTTTAATGCTTTGTCGAGCAGGGAGCATGCGGGACAAAAATTGAACATATAATAACAGGAATATCTGCATGCTGATTTTTCATTTATCAAGGTGTACTGTTTAGACATTTTCAGCACTGCCTGATAAATCTTCATAGCTGTTCAAATAGATAGTACTTATAAACTTAAATACAAAAATCAAGACGACGACGATGCATTTGTATATGTCATTTCAATATTCCATCTAAATTTACATCGAGCTCTTTACGAATATTTGCAGCTACAAGTCTGTTTAGCCTACTTTGTTTCATTGTAGACCAACAATTACTTTTAATTCTCAATAATTGACTGAAACTTCTGTAAAAATTCAGCAGTTACCGCGATTTATTTTTTTTGGGATTTATTGGAATTTTTCAATAACTCCATATATGTTTCTAAATAAATCCCGTACTGTCTTGAGGGTAAGGACGAGGGGACAGCAGTAGAGTG
The DNA here is from genome assembly GCA_905250075.1 of Rotaria sp. Silwood1. Classification (NCBI taxonomy): domain Eukaryota; kingdom Metazoa; phylum Rotifera; class Eurotatoria; order Philodinida; family Philodinidae; genus Rotaria; species Rotaria sp. Silwood1. The sequence goes on along the minus strand of CAJNOP010002366.1, from coordinate 4,131 downwards.
AGGGTGTACGAAAATCTTGATACAGTTAATAAATTCCAGCAAATCGTCATTGAATAAATAAATCCTAGTAAATCCTATAGACAAAATAAATCCAAAAAAAATAAATCCCGGTAATCCCTCTGAAAGGTAAAATTTCAACGGGCAAAAATTCACTAGTGAAAACTACAATGGGCAAATCTCCAAATAAAGTGGGCAATTGCCCATTTGCCTCCCCCTTGGATACGCCACTGCTACGTTTTGTAAAAACAGGGATATGTAGGATTTTTTTTCATTTTGAAATAAATTGATTTTGGTTGGCTTTTTTTCTTTCCTTGGTAATTATTTTCTACCACCTTGACGTCTTTTATTCCGTTCTGTTTGTTTCATCCTGTAACATATCTATCGAAAAAAGGCTGTTTTTTTCTCCACCTAATTTCAACACCCTATAAAACCATGTGCCTTTCTTTTTTTTTTTAACATAATAAAAATAAAAATGGCTACTAATGGTGGAGATCAAGGTAAATGGTATACAGCTACTTGTGATACAGCACAATATACATTACCAGTACGATACCAGGAACTACTTCATATAGGACAAGGAGCTTTTGGTGCTGTAATGTAAGTTGAAAATTCATTTCATGCTATTTTTTCGTACTCTTCTGTTATTATTATTTAGTCGCGCTAAAGATACAGTACGTCTTATTATGAATATGAATACAAAATATAGTTATAATATAATGTTATTTAGGAAACAGGTAAATATGTAGCGATTAAAAAAATTCTTGATCCATTTCGAACTACAATACATGCAAAACGAGCTTATCGAGAACTTAAACTACTTATGTATCTCAATCATCCAGATGCAGACGTTTGTAGAAAATCATTGTCTTTATTTTTCTTCAAACACTCGTTGTATTCCTTCTACTCAGGTTGTACGATTGTACAATGTGTTTACACCAGAGAAAAATCTCAATGATTTTCAAACATTGTATATTGTGAAAGTATTTCTATTTGATGAAAATGTTTGTTGTTTGTCTTTTCTTGTTGTACAGATATTTTGTATTTAATTATGTTGATTATGATCTCAGTCGAGTTATCAAACGTCGTATACCATTTGAAGAAAAACATATAAAACAAATTATATATTCGCTTCTTCGTGGTTTAAAGGTATAGAATCGACACACTCACCAATATCTATCTAATCCTATATTTCTCTTTTTTCGCTAATGTAGTATATACATTCAGCTGGTATTCTTCATCGTGTAAGTAGAAGAACGAAATAAAATATTGATATGTGAGAGATTGTTTTTTATTGTATTAAAATAGGATTTAAAGCCAGGAAATATCGGAATTGATAAAAAGTCAAATGTTACAGTAAGTTATTGGATAATAAACTTTTCTTAGTGGTCGTTTACGACATTTTTTCTTATTGCACTGTATTTTTTTTCCTCACAAAACCTATTTCGTCCTTGTCATGTACACTAATGTTTTGACTTAATCATATTTTGTTCTGTTCTGCATGTGATGTTACTTTAGTCATTTTCTCTTTGGTGAAGAATATTTCATAATAACGAATGCGAATTATGCAAGAAAATATGCATAATAATTTAGCAGAATATATGAGAAAAATGCTCTGCAATGCTTTATAAGTGCATTCGATTGTTGAAAATAAGGTGTTGATCTATGAGTAGAACATATTATTGACAAATGAACAACGTATTGTTGTGTGATACTGTATTTAAACTGAATGAAAGTCTAAAGAATCTATCTGGTTCGTACTCTAACGGATAAAGAATATCTTCTGAACTCTTACTCATCATTTATATTCTTGATGAACAACAAAACAAATTATCTTTTTTTTTAAGATAGATAATGACATATATCGATAAAAATTCCAAAAGACAGATTATAATCACTAAAAGTTCTCTTGTATATCCGAGTTTAGCAGTGTATCTTCCTCTATTTTTATACAGATTCTTGACTTTGGCTTAGCTCGTAGTGCATCGAATGGTGGCTATACTACTTATGTTGAAACCCGGTACGTCAAGGATACTATTTTCATTTCACAAGTACAGAATCTTTATTTCATTAGATGGTGGCGCGCACCTGAAGTAATAATTTGTCGAAAACAATATGATGAAAAACTTGATATATGGTCAGTCGGTTGTATAATGGCAGAACTCATCCTGCTTCGACCAGTTTTTCGTGGAACAAATCGGCTTAATCAGTTAGACAGAATATTTGATATTATCGGTACACCAGATTTAGCAATATTAAATGATATATGCACACCAGGTTTGTATCAAAACGAAAATATACAAGAAAAACTATCATCTCCAACATAAAATGTCAACAATTTGACAAATCTATTTCTTCATTACATATTCAACGAAAACAACTCTTTTTTTTCCATTTATGGACAACTTGTATCATGATACCTCATACTTATGACATAACTAGACATATATTCTATATTAAACATTATCGTAGATGCAAGTAATTATCTTAGCCAATTGCAACCAAAATCAAGACAAGACTTCAATGAATTGTTTGGGTACAAATATGATCCAATAACACAAACACCAATCTTTGGTGTATCACCAGAGGGTAAATTTAGAGAGAAACAAAACAAACGAATCATTTCCATCTATTTTATTTCATTACAGGTCTTGATCTCCTTGATTGTCTGTTAACTTTCGATCATCGTACACGTCCTACTGCTGAAGAAGCCTTAGGTAAAATATTATCAGAAAATTATCGACGGATAGTATTTTCTATCTTGTATTTGTTATTTAGCTCATCCATTCTTGAAGCCTTATCACGATTCAATTGAAGAACCAACTACAGAACCTATCGTTGATGAACATCAAAATGGAGCATATACTATAGTCAAATGGAAATGTAAGTCATTTGTAACAAAGAATGGATAAAAAATAGTTGAATATTACTTTTTTTAACAATATTTATGTTTTACATTGTTAGTTGTGAACAATTTGTAGAGATAATTTTGAATGATCTTTTAGTTTTAAGATAAATTTGTTTGACATAATTATAATTATTATTTTAGCAATAATATGGCAAATGGTAGAAGAGTTTGTACCACCAACTTGGATTAATGATCAAGATGATGATGATGATGATGATTGATGAGATATGACAATAAATAACAAAGACATAATTCGTTCCGAGTTTCAAATTCACAAAACACATTGATGTATGTTGTTTTTTGTTTTTATCGTTATTATATATGTAACTATGAATTGTCTTTTTCTGGAAGTGTTATGCATTTTTTTCATGTTGCTGCACTCCTACATCAATCTATTCGTTTTCATCGAAATTTCAATTAAATAGTCTTGAAAAACTTCATTCTCTGTTTATGTCATCCGTACTTTATGATATTATATCATTGCCAATTTTGTTGTCTAGAAAAATGGAAGCGAATGTACTCATGATAAAATTGTCTTTTGAATAGATATTAGGAATCGTGCTTTTCAAAATTATTAAACAAGATTTTTATTACTGTATTGCTTTTAAATTTAACAATCGAAATACCAGAAAAAGTCCGATATTCAAATACAATTTTCTGACTAATATGTTCTGTACAATATATCTCAACCAACTAATGCCCATTTCAGAGTTAAATGTCCGTGAGTATTTTTTAGATAACTTTTCATAGAAACTAGATAAAGGTTTGCGGTCTTCACCGTTGGAACGAGAAGATGAAGACGCATCAACCATATATAAAAAGAGTTTTCTCATTACTGTTCTAAAAGTTTTAGTCAAACGTTTTCAAAGAATTTCTTTTCTCTCCTACATTAAAAAAGTGATTTTTTTTAGTGATAATACTACAAAAACTTACATTTTTTTGATTATTTCTTCGAAAAAATGAGTTGGTAAATAGAACTCTGATGGTTTGGATATCTTACTAGTAGTACTTAGGAGTTGAATCTTTGTATAGTTTTGTAACTCTTTGTTTGGCGGCTCTAGTGCACTCCTGAAAATCAATAAATTAATATCGCGACCATAATAGACATGCTGTTTTTCTTGAAGTTTTATGCAAAAAACCATTAGAAAAGTAGTTAGAAAAATCTTTCTATATATAGTTCGATACATCTTCATCTGCTGTTTACAACGGTGGAAATCCGCAGGTCT